>VDFB02373861.1:148167-207525 GCA_007258455.2 Sequoia sempervirens | reverse complement strand
CTTTTTCTTCCTCTTCCCCAACCTCTTCCATTGGTCTAAGCTTTGAAATCAAGTGCTCTAGGGAAGGAGCAAATCTATTCAATTGTTTCTCATGGGTTTGTAGTGAACCCATTAACTCATCTATAATCATTTTGGACAAATATTTGGCCTCTTCAATGGTGATGAATATAGGATCAAACCTATTAGGTAGAATTCTCAATAACTTCTCAATAATCCTTTGTTCTTTCATTGTTTCTCCATTAATTCTAAGCTTATTTATCAAAGTAAACACCTTGGTGTGAAAGTCTGAAATTGACTGGCCATCCTTCATTTGTAGAGTCTCAAAATCTCTTCTCAAGAGTTGCAACTTAACTAACCGCACTTTTTTAGTCCATTTATAACTATTTTGCAATATTTCCCAAGCTTTCCTTGAGTAATTTGTTGTTGCAATACGTGGGAAAATAGCCTCAGTCAAGGCTACCTCAATTAAACTGGGGGATTTTGCATCTTTCATTCTTCTTTCAATTGATTCTTTTGTGCATTTGAGAGGGTTGCATAAGTTTTTGGGTTTGTGATATCATTGAATCCATTTGTGACCAACTCCCATAGGTCATTAGCAACCAATATAGTCCTCATCTTCTTAGCCCATATATCATAATTCTTCCCATAAAAAGTTGGTGGCTATTGCCAACCTTTACTCTCACCACCTGCCATTCTTCTCAGATTTCAGAATACTAATCAATGCCTAGATAACCTAGGGCTTTTCTAAAGACACCCATAATAAACTAACTACCCAAAAAAATAGGGCTCTGATACCACTTGTTGGAAAGAACGGGTGCAACAATATAGAAATAGTGTTGTAACAGGATGATGGATAGAACAAAAAAAATAACAAAACACAATATGGACACAACAAAAATGACACATAGAAAATAACTTTTCATGTATTCCTCTTGATTTCACAAAATTACAAAATCATAGAGTACTTACTCTATTTACACTACAAAATATTCAACATTGACTTTTGACTACTATCCAATAACTGAAACTATACAAATACCTGAACTAATGTTGACTATGCAGTGTTGTAGCTATTGTTGTTCATTAGATGCTTCTACACATTCTTTTCTACCTGTTGTTGTCTCCTGTGTCATAGAAAAATGGGCCCTTGTCATTTTCATGGCCTTTTAGGTCTTGTTTCATGGTGTTGGAACTATGTTGCTTTGATTTTATGTTGTAACATGGCTTGAACATTCTTATTTAGGTACTAAAACTCAAAGAACGATGTCTCGTGAAGGTGCTGTGAAGTGTTGTAAGACATTTCTACATTCTTCTAGACTCTATTAATTACAATTCACCTAAAAATCACCTTTTTATTCATCAACAAGTCCTATTTTGAAGTGTTGTAAAGTCTTGTAACAAGCTTTCACACTTTTCTAAGCACATCTTCACTATTTATCCTTTTTGCATGCTTTATTTGGCCCCTTTATGCTCTCATATGCTTAATTAAGTGTATTTTTGAGTATTATCTCAACAAAAAACATTAAATACAACATATTTCTCGACACTTTTTTTTAGGTCCTAGGTGGGACCCATTCACCATAGGTGGCAAATGAGTCCCCCTTGGCCCCAAATTCAAAATATTTTAAATTTCCTTTAAGGATTTTATTCAAAATCACTTGATGTCAGCTTATGATGAGGTATGAATGGGTAACTAAGGCACAAGTGTGTATAAATAAGTGATTTTCATCTCATTCTAACCCCCATTCATCAAGTTCACTTATCCACCTATTCACTGAAGTATTCAAGCATTTTACAATATATTGCACTATTCAAGTACTTTGAAGCAACCATTGAAATCACTTCAGAATTGCATCATCAAGGGTTTGGTAAGTTAATAGCAATTGCATGTTGTTAGTTTATCATTCCTTTTCATTTCATTATCTTATTGAAGGTTTGATTACCAAAAGCAGGGTTTGACCAAGGCAAACCCCTATTCACTAACCTTAAACCATTTTCCCCTATTGCATGTGTGTTTGCAAACCTAGGTATGCAGATTTGACAAGATTTTTAGTGTTGAAGATTGGCTTAGAAGTAAACTTAAGTCTATTTCAATCTTGTAGAAGGTTTTCTGTCCATTTTCTATATAATTGACTTCGATAACCCAACAAGCAGACTTTTCTAGATCTGGTGTTGTAGAGTTGTCTCCTGATTTTTTAAAAAAATGGGAGAGGACTGATTCACCACTTGTGGTGAATGATTCCCACCTTAGGACTGAAAATCTAAATTTTGTTAGATTTCGGATCTCGACAGACATAAACTTGCTTCCGATAGTTTTTCACCAGGAGGAGGACTAATTTTCCACCCTAGGCAAATGAGTCCCACTGTGAAAAATCAGTAATTTCAACAAGCATCTAGAACACTCCAGATTCATCACACTTCATCTAGGTGCACTCAAATTCATCCCTTTCCTTTCTGTTTTGCATAAAGTATTCATTTACTTAGTTGTTTGCATATCACACTGTGTTTTCAAACATAGCTTTAATTGCACTTTTGCATTCATTTTCATTCATTTAGATCAGTCAATTGCATTTAATTAACTTCATTTAGGCTAGAAAACATCACATATAACATTATTTGAATGAACTAGTTAGCATTTTTGGCCCTACCTTCTCTCCTTTTAGGTGAAAAACCCTAGAAGAGTTAGAGAAGTCCTAGAGAGCCAAAAATCTACAGTTCATCTCCTTATTCTCTGATGAACATTCCTTTCATCTACTGCTGCAGGGTATTCTCAAAATACAAAAATAAAACTAAACACTAAAACCAACAGTTGCATTCTATTTATTTGTCTTGCTTGTTCAAAATTTGAAATTCAAATTTACCTAACATATTAAATGTTGCATATTCAAAATAGAGTTTTCAAGTCTACGTGGGGTAGGTGAGAAAATGTTGACTAAAGATTAAAATAATTCCAACAATAACAAAGAGCAACTGCCAAGTGTATAGCTCATTTTCCCTGGTCATCTAATACATTTGGTCTATTACCTTCATCATCTAATTTTGAAAGAATCCAAGCATACAATTATTCCTTGAGTAACTTCTGCACCAAATTTGTACGTTCTTTAGCAAAGTTAGCTATAGATTCTTTTATATATCTCTCCATCTCTAACCACTATATTTTTTCTTTGTTGAAATTCAAACACAACAATTTGTATAAATCTATTTGTGCATAGCCTACAATCTAGGCATTCCACGAGATCACATCTGTTCGAGGAATTTTGGAAAATAATTCATAAGCTATGTCTGTAGATGGATGGTGTGGCTAAAGTAACTTGTCTTCACATCTCCCATTTTAAAGTCTACAATATTTTGGGATTTGGCTTCACATCTTCCAAATTTATTTGGTTGAAATCTTTTAAATCCTTGCCTTGTCTATGCATGATAATAGTATCACGCCTACTTTTTTTTTCTTAAAAGTTTCTACAGACTTTTCACCAAATTTGTTTTGTGTACATCCTGCAACCTTTGTGGTCCATTAATTGGCATATTTTTTGAGGCATTGTATTAACTATGCCTGCCAGTTGCATTGCTTGAAATTTTACTAAGCCTTTTCACCAAATCCATCTTATGCATATTATGAAATTTTGGCGACTTATGAGACTATGTTTTTATTGAAGCATTTTTCAGAAAGTTCACAAGTATTGTCTATGCTTCTACATTTTGCATGCAAGTATTACTACAAAGCTTTCATTTGGTGTTAAATATTGGAAGGATGCTCATAGAGGTTTATGCAAATGCTAGTTTCATTTTCTTAATAGTTTTTAAATCCTTTTCACTGCATCTGAAGGCATTTGTCTCTTTAGTTAGTTATAATCGCTCTAGGAAAATTCACTGCTAGCAATTCATCGTCAAAATTCACTATCATTTCAAATTCATCTCAAATAAAATTACCACCAATAATTCATGGAAAATTGCATTAACTTTTTTTAATATATATTTTCAAAACTTTGAATTTTTTTTTCAAAAGAATAATTTGATTTATGATAATAAAAATGCACTAAAAATTATTCATTTGCAAAAAAAATTCAAAGTTTTGGAAATATTTATCAAAAAATGTTAATGCTTAATTTTTTGTGGTGGTGAATTGCTAGTGGTGAATTTTCCTTGAAGTGAATTTTTCATGGCGATGAATTTTCAAGTGGTGAATTGTTGGCAGTGAATTTTTCGATGGTAAATTATTAATGGTGAATTTTCCTAGTGCAAGTTATAATAACTACCTCTTCCTTTAGTTGTCACTAAAACACAAAGTTAATCAAGTGAGTTTAAACATTTGAAATACACTTCAAGAGCTTTCTATGTAGATGCAAAACATCTCTATGAGTAACTTGACAAATTGCATAGGAGAAGAAAGATGCAGTGAAATACCCAAAAAAGCCAAAATAACCAAAAGTCTCGAGGCACATAATATATATAAAAGATTTTGGGATATAAAATGGCCAAAGGAAAATACACCATAAATAATTCACCGCTAATAAATTCACCTCCAACAATTCATCATCAACAATTCATCGCCATGAAAAATTCATCTTATGGAAAATTCACTTCCAGCAATATCATATGAATTTCTAGTGGTGAATTTTCTACGAGATGAATTTGTCATGATGATGAATTATTGGAAGTGAATTTGTTGACAGTGAATTTTCCTAAAGCCCATCTATCATTATAGGCATGTTGAATGATGGTAGCTAGTGAATCAAACTATTCCATATCATCTACCAACAATCTTTAGCCTCAATAGTGATTATCCTTGATTGACAATGTACAAGATTTCACCTTTGAGAAAATGAATGGCCACATAATGCATAGTTCTTGTAGTATAGAAAAATGTATCTTTGGACATTTTCATGCTCATTTGGGTCTTTCTTATAGATGTTGGCCTAGCTTTTCCTAGATTTAATGTTGTAATGTGGTCAACACATTCATGTTAGGTCTTGGACCCTTGTGAATCAATAAGAACTTTATGATGCCTTGTAAAAGTGTTGTGAAGTGTTGTAACCCACTTTCACACTCCTCTAGGATGGCCTTATTAATATAATTCACTTAAATAACCTCTTTTTATAACTTACCAAGCCTTATTTCAAAGTGTTGTAAAGTGTTGCAACAAACTTTCATGCTTTTCTAGGCTTGTCATCAATAATTTAATCCTTTCTTATGTTTAAATGGCCCCATTATACACTTATAGGCCCTACTTAAGTGTATTTTTTAGAATAATCTTGTTAAACATCATTTAATACACTTTAATCCCCGACACCCACTTAAATTGCCTAAGTCAGACCAAGTCGCCTCTAGGGGCGACTTAGTCCCGCTTTGCTCAAAAATCAAAATTATTTCAAAATTATGGTGGATATTATTTTCTAAACCTTGAGGTCAGCCTGTGATGTGGTATTTTTAGGAAATTTTGTATAATCATCTATAAATATAGGGGTTTTCCTCTCATTTCACCCCCCATTCATTCACTTAATCATTCAAGCAATTATCAAGCATTCACTTTAGCATTCTAAGCATTCTTAAGCATACATCCATTGGAGCTTCTACTTGCATATCTTCAGTTTCTAATTCAAGGGTTTGGTGAGTTGTAGAATTGCATGTTGTTCATTCATTATTCTCTTTTCATTTCATTTCATTTTCAAGGGTTTAATTACCAAACTGGGGTTTGACCAAGGAAAACCCCTATTCACTAACCCTTAACACTTTTCCCCCTCTTTGCATGTGTTTTGCAGGTCTTGTATGTTGATTTGTCAAAGAAAAAGATGTGAAAAGGTGTCAAAAATTCATAAAAGTATTTCAAAGTCAAAAAAACCCTAAAATAATCTTGGAGATCACCTATAGGTTTGATTATGCAGATTTGGATCTGGAAACCCGTCAGGAACTGTAGTGCAAACTAGGAGCTACAGATAGCACCTTTGAATTTCTCAAAATTTGGAGGTGGACTAAGTAACCATCAGTGGTGAATTAGTCCCACTCCCAAGCCTGAAAGTGGTTTCTACATTTCTAAGTACCCTTTTGGCTGAAACCTATTCTGACAGAATTTCCCCGAAACAGGACTAAGTCACCCAGCTTGGTGTAAGTGTCCTAGTTGGCTTCAACAATGATTTCTATAGGATTCTGGAGCTCCTTTACATCACTTTCCAGTTTCCAGGTGCACCTCTTTAGTCTCATTAATTTATGTTGCGGTTTACTTGCATTTTTAGTTCATTTTGCATATCACAATGTGTTTTCAAATAAAGTGCATTTTCTTAGTTTAACATTATCATTTAATCTTTTTTATACGTTTTTTGCACTTAGGGCATTATATTTAGACATATTTCAATCATATTTTCATTAGTATTGAGTGAGCCATTAATTTTTTTGGGATACCTCTCTCCTTTTAGGTGTAAAACCCTAGAAGTGTAAGAGAGTCCCCTATCCCCAAAAAAATCTTTGGTTCATTTTGGTGAACCTGCATTTTTAACATCATATTTCTAATTTTAAGTGCATTTACATCTTAGGATAGCTTATATTGGCATTGCATTGTGCATTGTTTAAATTCTATCCTAAGGTTTTCAAATTTGCATTAGTGAAAAGCTCATATAGCTTGCATTTTTGCATTCCATTTCATTAAAAAAACAATAAAATTCTACATATTTATATTTGATCTATATTTGAAAATCTAAAAAGCATAAAAACCCATTCTAAAATTCTAAAAAAATTCATAAGAATCACTACCTTGACTCATTCGCCACCCTGGGCGACTTAGTCTAGTTGCATATTTTTCAGTGCATTTTATGGCATTTAATCCACAATTTCTAATTTTTTTTTTGTTTTTTTATTTATTTTAATTTTACTTTCCAAAATTTTAGTTTTAAGCATTTCATTATTATTAGTTTACATTGCTTTTGCATTCAACCCACCTTTAGAAACCTTTGCATGAGTGTTTTGTGTCCTATTTCTAATACCTTAGTGAGAAGAAGTTCAATAATCATGTTATCCCAAAATAACACACTCGTTGTGGATCTTGGGTTATATAAAGCTTCCACTCTAGTACTACAACTAGTACACTAGGCATGGATACTACCTTTAGCAACTCTTTGCCTTCCAATAACATGCAAGTTGACACACAAAATGATCATATTCCATAAGACAAAATAATTCACATTCATGAGGACTTAACACATCTCCAACATCAAGTGAGCCTTGAAAACATTTCAGCCACTAAAATTCCTACCATAGAAAACATCCATTGCATGCTTGAAAGTAAAGAAGGCCTGGATGTTGTGAAACACATAGTTGAGATATATACAAAACATCTTCCTTCAACCTCTAGTGCTCCTCAACCAACAAACATTGTGGTTAGCCAAGGAGGACCTCAAACTCATCCTCCCTCAACAATAGCCTCAATACCTACCTATACCACTCCTCACATCACAAAAACACTACAACAATTTAGTAATGTGATTCCTTCATCGAGTATTCTAGTTAGCATCCCTAATTCCTATGTGGCATCACATTTTTATCATCTTCTATAATACCATCTATAATTATTCCATTCACTTTCCCTACCACTACATATACTCCATCACCACTTTCACTTCCACCACATACTACTTATAATGACCCTCTCATAACACAAATTTTCCAAACTATTTCATCTATGCAAAAATAAATCTCCACCATAAACCAAAATCAGAATGGACCACACACATATTATGTTAGAAGCAACCCCATTGTCTTTGGAAATATTATGAACACTGATGCCATAAGGAGTAGAGATTCCTAG
The DNA here is from genome assembly GCA_007258455.2 of Sequoia sempervirens. Classification (NCBI taxonomy): domain Eukaryota; kingdom Viridiplantae; phylum Streptophyta; class Pinopsida; order Cupressales; family Cupressaceae; genus Sequoia; species Sequoia sempervirens. The sequence goes on along the minus strand of VDFB02373861.1, from coordinate 199,730 downwards.
ATTTGAGAAATATGGAGGAAATGGAGATCCTTCTAACCATGTTAATGCCTACACTACCTTATATAGTGAATTTTTCCTTGATGATAAACTATTAGAAAAATTGTTTCCTAGGAATTTAAAGGATACTTCCTTGGAATGGCTCTCATCTTTACCAAACAATTCAATTCACTCATTTAATGAACAAGTTGGTGCATTTATAAATCATTTCCAAGTGCATATGACTCCCAAGAAGACCTTGGCTGATTTGATGATATTCAAGAAAAATGAGGAAGAACAAATAACTGATTTTATCTCATGATATCAATCACTTTATTCTAAAATCAATGTCAAGATTTCTGACCCACACCTTCAAAATATGTTTATCAAAAACTTGGAAACTAAACTTTAAGACAAACTCACTGTGATGAAATTCCCCTCCTTCATACACTTGTGTACTACCCTTCACAATTATCAAAATTCGGTTAGTAGTCAAGATACAAGGTCCACTTCTAGCCAAGCTAAGAAATCTGAACCCGCCAACCAAAACAATTCCCAACCATTTATAAAGAAAAACAAAGGGTTCTTACAGTTCAATCCCCCTCAACAACCACCTCAAACTATCATAGAAAAAATGGACATGACATGGAACATTGTAAGCATCTTAAACATCTTGTGCAAGACCTCATTGATTCTAACCATCTATCCATTGCAGGTGTTAACAATCAAGGTAATAAGTATGTTGCCCCTCCAAACCAAAACTTGCAAATTTTCACTAATCCAATGCCAAAACATAATATTTCATTTGTGAAAGCTAGTGAAACTAAAAATAATGATGTCATGAATGTTGATACAAATGATGAGCATCGTGATCATATCCCGCATATTACCCATGTTTACCCTATGGATGAAATGGTAGGTGTGATAGACACCATCCCTCATAAGGGCCAACATAAGAAATCTCTTGATATCGTTTTTTCCTCTAAGAACAAATCTCTTGATATTGTTTTTTCCTCTAAGGACATACTTAAAAATCTTCCCAATGGTCCTCTTTACATAGCCATTTGTATCTATGAAAATCCCACTAATGGGATACTAATAGATCCCTTCTATAGAGAGAATGTGATCACCGAGGAATTTTTGGTATTACACGACCTTTATCAAGATGATTATGATAAACCAAAATAATGGATCAATACACACAATGGTTTTTATTTCCCTACGATAGGATCGATCATCCTTCCATTACAAATAGGACCAAAAAAATTGGACGTCACATTCTCCATCATCCCACAGTCGGACTAGTTTCGTTTGTGGCTAGGCCATTCATGGCTTCACTCAATGAAAGTTGTCCCTTTTGTTATCCACAAATGTTTAAAGTTTTTGTTTGACAATGAAATATTAACTATTCACCACAATGGCTTTAACCCACTATCTTCCAAATGAAACTTTTCCTTAGAAGCCTTTTGGCCCAAATGCATGGAACCTATAACCCCTCGACAAGATTTCCTTTTCATAGTTTACCAAAAATTTAAAGCGAAGAAAATAGTAGAATTGTCTCTCTGCAACATGTCCCCATCTACCTCTGAAACTCCTATCCTAGATGAAACCATGATTCAACCAAAACAAGAACCAAACAACCAAGACCAACCAACACCAAAAAATTCCCCAACATCATCCAAGTGATCATGATACAATGAAAACAACTCTGTCGTGCCTCCTTGAATAAAACAAGTTTACAAAGCAAAGGAGAAAGTGGATGGACAACCTTCCATGGTTCCTTTTTTTCCTCCCCTTAGGGAAGAAAAGAAACCTATGGTTGATCAACCCACTACTTTACAAACACAACTTGACAACAAAACAAAAAGAAACAAAGGAGCTAGGGAGCATAGGCGTAGATTTTGTGCCCTTGCTTGCAAGTTACGTGAAGAAGAAAAAAAATATATCAAAATCCATACTTGATAGAAGCAATGCATGTTGACAATCCTCCCCAACCACAACAAAATGATCACATATAACAATCACAACAAGAGTTACATTCTTCATTGGACATTATCATTTTTCCTCCTATTGTGATTAATCTGGATGACAATGACGAGATCACTAAAATCGACGAAGAGGTGCATAATGATTTAAACACATTTTTTTCCTCTTCCATGAGATTAAATGACAAGTCTCCTATAAAGAGTGTTGAACCTAGTGATTCCCCTAGTTCAACACTTTCTCTTGTCTCTTTGGCTAGTTGCCTACCCTCAGCATATCATGAACATGACTAGGAGGTGGATGACTTTCTCAATAGTTGACTCACAGTTTCCTTTCTAGTCTTTTGCATTTTCATTTTATTTTTCTTTTTTGTGTTTGCATGTGCGTGATTTTATCCCTATGATGTTTTTTTTGATGTTCTCTCTCTTTGTGATATTCCTCTATTTCTACCTTCATTCTTCTCTTTTTCATACATTGCTTTCACCTTTTTCTTTTCTTGTGTTTTCCTTTTGGGGATGACGCAAGGCATTGAGACGTTCATGTCTCCTTCATGTTGACCCAAAAGGATTTTCTTTTTCTTTTCCTTTTCCCTTTTTCTTTTTCTTGTGTTTTCCTTTTGGGGATGATGCAAGGCATTGAGACATTCATGTCTCCTTCATGTTGACCCAAAATCTTTTCCTTTTTCTTTTTCCTTTTCTTTTTCATTTGGCTTGTGTTTTCCTTTTGAGGATGATGCAAAGCATTGAGACAACCTATGTCTCTTCCATGTTGACCCAAAAGGTTATTTCTTTTTCTTTGCTTTCACTCTCTTTGTGTCATTCCTCCAGTTCTATGTATTTGTGGAATGACGACAGTTTCGAGCTCTCTAAACAACATTGCAGAAAAGAACATATTGACCCCAAATCCATAGATCCCTTATGTGTTTGGTGTTTTCATTTTAGGGGCAACCCATTTCTTTTCCTTTTCTTTGCATGACGTAGCCTTACTCAAAAACATATGACTTGGAATAGGGCTTTCCAAGTTGGCTCTCATGTCTTCTTTCTTATTTGCATTTTTCATTTGCTACTTTAAAGTAATTGCTCACAATACGGTGTGTAGCAATTCCTTTAAAGTGGGGGCATACATTCGCATTATCATTTTGCATTTTTCCTTTTTCTTAGTTCTTAGTGCAGCCTTGTTACTTCATATGATGCATTTGTTTCTTTGTGGATGACATTGGGTATATTGTCCTTCATGAGTGTGATCTATCTTATCATATTACATTCCTCTTAGTGAATTGATGCGACACACTACATCCCCTAAGTTGTGAATTTTATATTCTTTGATCGATCCTCTCTTAGAGACATTAGACACAATGTTCCCTAAGTTAAAGACCTCACATAAACTAAACAAGACTCCTTTAAACATCCTTTGCATGTTGCATTTTGCATTTTTTATATGGCCACCTTACATAACACAACTTGCATGCCTATGGTGCCATCACGTTTGTTCATGAGCTCCAAGCATATGAAATTTTGCTTTCCTCATGAAGCTCAAAAATTCATTTTCTTTTGTGGTGCCTTATTAAAGTTACCAGGAGGCATAACATTGGTATGGTTGAGTGGGAAGCCCATTCTGAGGCATGAATTTCCCCATAGCCACCTATGTCTATGTGAGTGCATACCAGCCTTGAGTGTATGTTTCTCACCTTTTAGGCCTTCTCACCAAGCTGACATCCATGAGTTTTGTCGCCTCAGAGTGAGTATGTGTTTTCTAGACAAATAGCCTAGATATGATCCACAACAAGATGGAAAAATAGTCAAAGCTTGATCCCATTCTCTCTTTCCTTTTCTCTTCCCTTTTTCCCCTTTCATTCTTGTGAGTTCCTTTGCTAATGTTTGGTTTTCCATCAGATCTTGATCTTGGGGGCTTAATCACCACTCTTGATTTTTGTTGTCTCATCCTACCAACATGGGTACATTTGATCCCTCTTGATGTGCATATTTGGCTACTTTAGTGCGAGTTTGAAGCAAGTTCATCCTCTCACTAAAGTGGGAGCTAAATGTAGCATAAACGAATGTATATTTAGACATTTTTACGCTCATTTGGGTCTTTCATATGGATGTTGACCTAGTTTTTCCTAGATTTAATGTTGTAATGTGGTCAACACATTCACATTAGGTCTTGGACCCTTATGAATCAATAAGAACTTTATGATGCCTTGTAAAAGTGTTGTGAAGTGTTGTAACCCACTTTCACACTTTTCTAGGACCTTATTAATATAATTCATTTAAATAACCTATTTTTATCACTCACCAAGGCTTATTTTAAAGTTTTGTAACAAGATTTCATGCTTTTCTAGAATTTTCATCAATAATTTAATCCTTTCTTATGTTTAAATGGCTCCATTATACACTTACAAGCCCTACTTAAGTGTATTTTTGAGAATAATCCCTTTAAAAATCATTTAATACACTTTAATTCTTGACTCCCACTTAAATTGCCTAAGTGGGACCAAGTCGCCACTAGGGGCGACTTAGTCCCACTTTGCTCAAAAATCAAAATTATTTCAAAATTCTAACAGGATATTATTTTCTAAACCTTGAGGTTAGCCTGTGATGTGGTATTTTTGGGAAATTTTGTATAATCATGTATAAATATAGGGTTTTCTCTCTCATTTCACCCCCCATTCATTCACTTAATCATTCAAGCAATTATCAAGCATCCACTTTAGCATTCTAGGCATTCTTAAGCATACATCCATTGGAGCTTCTACTTGCATATCTTCATATTTCTACTTCATGGGTTTAGTGAGTTGTAGCATTACATGTTGTTCATTCATCATTCTCTTTTCATTTCATTTAATTTTCAAGGGTTTAATTACCAAACCAAGGTTTGACCAAGGAAAACCCCTATTCACTAACCCTTAACACTTTTCCCCCTCTTTGCATGTGTTTTTCAAATCTTGTATGTAGATTTTTCAAAGAAAAAGATGTGAAAAGGTTTCAACAATTCATCAAAGTCTTTCAAAGTCAACAAAACCCTAAAAAAGCTTGGAGATCACCTATAGGTCAGATTCTGTAGATTCGGATCTGGAAACCTATCAAGAACTATAGTGCAAACTAGGAGCTACATATTTTACCTTTGAATTTCCCAAAATATGGAGGTGGACAAAGTCACCATCAGTGGCGAATAGTCCCACTATCAGGCCTAAAAAGTGGTTTCTGCAGTTTTGAGTACCCTTTTGGTTGAAACTTGTTTCAGTAGAATTTCCTTGAAATAGGACTAAGTCACCCAGTTTGGTGTAAGTGTCCTAGTTGGATTCAACAGTGATTTCTATAGGATTCCATAGCTCCTTTACATCACTTTCTAGTTTCCAGGTGCACCTCTTCAGTCTCATTAATTTTTGCTACAATTTACTTGCATTTATAGCTCATTTTGCATATCACATTGTGTTTTCAAACAAAGTGCATTTTCTTAGTTTAACATTAGTATTTAATATCTTTTATTAGTTCTTTGCATTTAGGAAATTCTATTTAGACATATTTCAATCATATTTTCATTAGTCTTGAGTGAGCCACTAAGGTTTTTGGGATACCTCTCTCCTTTTAGGTGCAAAACCCTAGAAGTGTAAGAGAGTGCCCTATCCCCAAAAAAATCTTTGGTTAAGTTCCTACAAGTTCCTCAATGTCTACAAAGGGCCATCATATACATGGGCACTAACACTATCACTCGGTATCCTCTCCAAGTTCAATGATATTCCATGAAAGGAGTCAAATATAATTGGCTTATGTAGGTCAAAAGAATGATTGCAAATCAATAGGAAAAATGCTCCATGCCACAACCATCTTGCTTTAATAAGTTGATATCCTTTACAATTGAATCCATATTCTCCTTATTTGTTCATTTTGGTGTAGATAATCCCTTATCAACTTTGACACAAGTGTTATACAAGATTGTGTCTGCAAGTTCTATTAAGCTACGTTACAGTAACTTTGTAGTAGTCTTAAGCCTTCGTCTCTTGCTCCTTCATAATTCTAGCAATCATCCATTTTGCATATTCTCTCAAAGTGGATAACCTTGTTTTCCCTTTCCTTTTAAATGCTCAAAAGTTATAAATATTTAAAAATTGAGCAAGGTTAAAATCCACCAAAATGCGAGTCAAATGTGGTTAAAATTTATCAAAATGTAATCAAATTAGGTTAGGAAATGCGAAAAAGTGAGCATGAGGTTAGAATTTCCAATTTTGTGAGTAATAAGGTTAGAAATTGGAAAAATTGTGTGCAATGAGGCTTAACGAAGAAATAATGTATACTAAAACCCACTCAAAGTTGCCTCAAATAAGACATTTAAGTGCTTGGAAAAACCTTATTTAATGATTAGTTTTAAAATAATTCTACACATTTTCCAACAAACCCCCTAATCATTTCTCAACACTATAAAATGAAAACTTGCATAACTCTCAATTGATAGAATATTTTTTCCTAATTTTTTTGGGGATAATAAAACCACCATGATGAGAAAAATTGAGAAAAATAGTTTCATTTTGAGTAACCAAATTTTTAATTTTAATTTTTTTCAACATTAATTTGAAAAAAATGAAACTTTAAATTCTCTTGAACCAAGAATTGGATTTCTGCAAAAATTGGCTGCATTTCTTGGAATATGATCATAAACATCCCCTTTAAACAATTTTGCATAAAAATTCATGGATTCTTATTGTTTCCGTAAATATTAGTAGGTTGCATCACTGCGAGCTTAAGGATTTTGACTCAAAATTTTAAAATGTGTCATGTTTAAAAATGAGTTTAACAAGACTTATACCTAATTCGTACACACCAGGGAGTAGATAAACATGGGGTTACATTATTGATCATGTTGTATTTATTTTTTCTAGTGTTGATTATGACATTATGTGTGTTATATTAGATATTGATTTTCCCCACACACTTTAGAATAGACTTTAGGAGACCCATGGAGACCCTCACATCTCTCCATTTCTAGAGGATAGTGCTAAAAATTATCTCATTCCCCTTGATTATACAAATTATGACCCTTTGATGATGATGTTGGAAAAAAAAGGACATACAACTGAGAGGGGGGGTGAATTAGTTGTTACAAAATATTTAAACTTTTCAAACTTAACTTAACTTAACTTAACCTCAGATCTAATGAATGAACAATAAACCACAAATAATTAGCACATTAGAAACACAGAGAACACCGAGATTTGTACGTGGAAACCCTGTTAGGGGAAAAACCACGGTGGATGTTAATCCACAATATTAGACCTTGTTAAAAGTATAAAGAAGAATAATGGGAATGCACATGCATTTAGGCACACTTCCTAGAGCTCACTGCTCAAATACAAGAGGGCTCACTACCCAAAGAAGGCACACTATCTTACAGCAATTTGGATTAGATCTGTAGGGTATGAACTAAGAAAATAGTTTCTACAAAAGCTTGATTACAGTTTCGGTTAAGCACAAATACACTCCTTCACACTTCGCTCAAAATTATACACACTCTGCTCTACAATAGAATGATTTGATCACTATTCACACACTTGATCTTATTTGGCACTTCTTCACTTAAAAACTTCACAAAAACAACCACTCTTGTATATTCGCAACATGGAATTACATCAACAACTTTGTCAACCAAAATAAAGTATAAAATATAAAACACATAGACAATGTTGGCCCAAATTTACAAGTAAATATTCAATGTGAATCAAACATTTTCGGCCAGAACATAATGAAGACCTAAAAAAATATCCTCAAGCACGCCAAACATTCAAATTTTAATCTCCAAGGATCCACAACATGTTACAACCACCATGTCAGCCAAGAACATAAAAACCCGAACACATAAGAGAAAAATCACCGACCATGAGCACACAGATCAACACAAACATGCAACAAAGATAGAGAATGATCTAGAAACATCCACAAGCATTAAAAATCATCAAAGAAACATCCATAACAACTAAATTTACTAGAATCACATCAACTTCAATCAAGAACACTAATTGAAGCCACAAAAAAATTATCAGAACACAACTGTTCACAACATGATTAAATCTTCACGCTAACCTCTGAAACTTCTAGTGGATAAAATAGATACACTCAGCAATAAACCCTTTAGTCCACAATGATTGATCATCAACGTACAAAGCAAGACACCTTTATGATCTTCACTATTCCACTATCAACCTGCAACTCTTTCTTTAACAATCTTCTCAATATCCTCGACATATACAACCTTCAATACATCAATGATAATAGTGTTGACATCAATGAAAACCACATATCAGCAACATAACCACATCATCCAAAAATATCCCCCTTTGGAATTGATGGTAACACATGATGTGAAAAACACCATCATTGCAGCTAGCTTCTGGCACTTACTCCCCCTTAGGATTTGACTCATAATATTTCTCCCCACAAGGCTCTTCTCCCTAGATAATCACTAGTTTTTCACATGACTCTTCTCCCCCTTTGACACCAATGGAAAAGATAAGCATTATCTTTCCACATACAAGCTCTGAACCACATATCTGCACATTTGACTACTCCCTCTGAGTAGCAGCCATGGAAACATCAATTTGGATTAGAATATATCTATGAAGCACACAAATTGATGCAAGTAAATGCATCTCTAGTTCTTATCAGGAGGGGTAATCACCCCTAGCATCCCTCTGAGATACTCAAAAGTATCCTTTGGCAATGACTTGGTGAAAATGTCTGCAATCTATTCTTTGGTAGGCACATACTCCAGTCTGACTTCTTTCTCACTCACTTTTTCCCTTATGAAGTGAAACATAATTGATATATGCTTGGTCTTAGAGTGTAGCACCAGATTCTTTGATATGTTTATTTCACTTGAGTTGTCATAGTACATGACAATAGGCTCATCATATACTACTCTGATATCTTTCAGCATCTGTTTCATCCACAACACTTGAGTACAATTATTTGCAGCAACAATATACTCTACCTCAACAGTAGATAGGGAAATGGAATTCTACTTTTTACTCAACCAAGACACCAGCTTCTTCCCTAGGAAGAAGGCACCACCACTAGTGTTTTTCCTGTCATCTACATCTCCTTCCCAATCTGCACCAGTATAGGAACTCAAGGTAAGATCATCATCTTTAGGATACCAAATCCCAAAATCAACTGTTCCTTTCAGATACTTGAAAATTCTCTTTACAACAGACACATGAGATTCTTTTGGATCAGCTTGATATCTAGCAATCATACACACAACATTCATGTTGTCTGCTCTATTCTGAGTTAAATAGAGAAATCCACCAATCATTGACCTATATCTTGTTTGATTTTCCTTAGGATAATCATCATTCTATGTTAACTTGCATCTGGTTACCATGGGTGTACCAATAGGCTTTGAGTCTTCCATGCCAAACTTCTTCAACAACACTCTCACATATTTGGATTGAGATATTAAAATCCTATTGTCTAACTAAGTGACTTGTAATCCTAGAAAAGAACTTCATTCCTCCAATCATACTCATTTCAAATTCACTTTTCATTTCATCAGCAAACTTCATACATAGATCATCATCTCCTCCAAAAATAATGTCATCAACAAAGACTTCAATAATCAACTCTTTATCATAATCCAGCTTAAAATACAAGTTGTCAACAATACCTTTATTGAATCCAAACTTTAGTAAGTATTTATCCAGTCTAGCATACTAGGCTCTGGGGGCTTGCTTGAGTCCATACAGAGATTTCTTCAATCGAAAAACCATGTATTCCTTATCAGTCCATTGAAAACCATTCGGATGTTCAACATATACCTCTTCTTCTAACTCACCATTCAGAAAGGTTGACTTCACATCCATTTGATAAACTTTATAGTTCTTATATGCAACATAAGCAAGAAATAATCTTACAGCTTCAGTTTTGGCAACAGGGGTAAAGGCTTCTTCAAAATCAATACCTTCCATTTGTGAATACCCTTTACATACCAGTCTTGCTTTATTCCGGACCACTTCACCTTGTTCATTCAACTTATTCTGAAAGACCCAATTTAGTACTAATCACATTTTTATCTTTATGTCTAGGAACAAGAATCCATGTATCATTATTTTCAATTTTCATCAGTTCTTCCTTCATAGCTTCCATCTAGTGTTCATCATTACAAGCTTCATTGACATTGTTAGGTTCAATCTTGGAAATCAGACAATACTCTTCTGCAATCCTTCTTCTAGACTACACACCTTTATTCTTATCTCATATAATTTGATCTTCAGAAAGATTTAGCTTTACATACATCAGAATTTTAGGATTCTCTTGCACTTCTGGTTCTTCTATTCTTTCTTCTGCACTTCCACTTGTCTCTCCTTCTTGAATTTCTTGATTTACCAGAATAATTTGAATTTGATTATGTGTCTAAGCATTCTTCCCTTTGTTTGTACTATCTTGCTAGTCATCTGAATCATATCCATAGTATTTGGATGATCTAGCAGAGTCCTCATCAACTCTCACATTTACACTTTCAACCATTTTCTCAGTCTTTTATTATAGCACCGGGAAGCCTTGATTTTAGTAGAGTAACCTAGAAATATTCCTTCATCACTCATTGCATCAAACTTCCCTATGTCCTCATCTCTCTTAATATAACACTTGCTTCCAAAGATTTTGAAATTTTTAATAGTAGGCTTATAACCAAACCATAGCTCAAAAGGATTCTTACCAAAAATACCATTGACATTTACTCAGTTTAGAGTGTACACAATAGTGTTTATAGCTTCTCTCCAATAGATGTGAGGAACATTTCCTTCCAACATCATTGTTCTAGTAGCATCCAAAATTGTTTTGTTCTTTCTTTCTACAACTCCATTCCGTTGAGGGGTTCGAGGAGTAAATAATTGTCTTTTGACTCCATGCTCTTCATAGAAAGAATTGAATTCCTAGGAGGTGAACTCACCACCTCTATCTAACCTTAGGAATTTTATCTTTAGACCTGTCTCATTCTCTGCCATAGCTTTGAAAATTTTGAACTTCTCTAATGCTTCACATTTTTCTCTTAAGAAAGCAACCCATATCATCCTAGAGTAATCATCAATAAGCAGCATAAAGTACCTTTCTCCTTGTAGACTTCTGATTCTAGAGGAACCACACAGATCAATATGCACTAGCTCCAATGCTCCATTAGAATGATGTTGTTTGCTCTGGAAAGAAATTCTAGACTATTTTCCCATCGAACATTCCTTGCATATTTTATTAGTAGGCTTCACTAGCTTAGGTAGATCTCTTACTGCTTGAGTGGAGCTTACCTTGATAATGTTATCAAAATTCACATGAAACAATCTCCTATTCCATAACCAGTTTTTGTCTACTTGAGTAATTAAACAAATTTCATTAGCAGTACTCAAGTGAAAAATATTACCTCTTGTCTTTGTACTTGAAGTAAATAAATTTCCAAAACTTCCAAGTATCCTGCATCTTCCATCTTTGAACTGAAGATTGTAACCCTTGTCCACCATCTTTCCAACACTCAATAGGTTGTGCTTCAATCCTTCAACATAAAGAACATCATCAGTGTTATGTTTTACACCAAGATAAATAGATCCTCTGCCATGAATCACACTAGCATTGTTATCTCCAAATCTTACAACCCCACCATCATATTTCTCTAGACTTACAAATTTTCTTTTTTCACCAGTCATATGATGTGAGTATCCACTATCAATAACCCACTCATCATTTTCTTCAATTCGGGCTGCAAGAGCTTTCTCAACTTTAGTAGATTCAGTAGCCACCAAACCATTTCCTTGATAGAAATGAAAACCCATTCATCTTCATTTCCATTTTCTTTATCAAATTCTTCATCAGTCACACCTTCTTCAACAAAATAGCATTTATTTTGAAATCCAGGTTTGTTAGGCTTAGACCTAGGAAATCTTTCAGGACACCTTGAAGAAAAATGACCTATTTTACTACAAGAGAAACATTTAATAGGCAACTTTCCTTTATACTTACCTTGTCCTCTGCCTTCTTTCTTCACAATCAGTGCTTCCAGCTCTTCTACCTCTCTTTCTTTCTTCTTCTTGTATGATTCCATCTCAGATCACCTCAAGCTTTTAAACTTCTTCAGAGGAACCTACTCTGATAACAATTGTTGGAAAAACAAGGACATACAACTGAGAGGGGGGGTGAATCAATTGTCATAGAATATTTAAAATTTTCAAACTTAACTTAACTTAACCTTAGATCTAATGAATGAACTTAACATCATGGTTTTTAGTCCATCATCATTATCTTTGGATCTTGTTCTACATCAATCTTCACAAGATTATGGATTCACATCATCTCATTCCAACATGTGGATATTTCAGAAATTTCCAGATACACATATTTGGATTTGGATTCCCTATTCATCCAACTTATGGAAATGGCTTTTCCAAACACTAGTGGATCATTTTTTTCTTAAGGAGAGCAATTTTGTTTTCAAGTAGTGGATTTTGATATGTCTTTAAGATTTCATCCTTAACATATAATAGCTATTTATTTGTGGGGTGTTTCATATTTTAATCTTCTCTCTTCTATTAGGGGGAAATTCATTGTACTTATTTGATAGAATTAGTCCTTGCGAGGTCATATTAAGTCCTTCTAAGTTCTTGCTTTCACTAGCACACACTTATTTAATTTTTTCTTTTGGAGAGGAGATTTTTTCCATGATATTTCCTCATTTTCTTTAGTTATGAGAGATTCATTTATTTGTACATGGGTGCCTCATTAGTCCTTGTAGTTGGGACCCATCCATGTATTCATTATTAGGTTTTTATCTTCTCCCTAAGTTGAAATTAAGGGGTGTGTAAGAGTAAAATAAGAAAATCACCTAATTAATTAATTAATTAGATCCACCTTTTACTTTATTATGCTTAAGCTAAACTTAGGAGTGCTCTTCCATTTTTAGGTCATGTGCTTTTTTGTCTCATAGATAGGATGAGGGCACATGCCATGATTAAATTTAATCCTCACCTAGGGTTTCATCTAGGGTTTCTTTTTTCCTTTTTTCTTTTATAAGGATTTATTATTCATTATTTTCATTATTCAAATGTTTAATCATTCAATAAAAAATCTCAATCATGGAGTCCTTTTGAACCAAATCAGTTCTTAAGGTTGTATGACAAACTATTTTTTTTCTCTACTCATGTGATAGAAATTTTGATTTTTAGGAGCTATGGGGTCCAACAATCAACTCTAAAAAATAGAATGTTGAAGGCTCTTTCATTTCTTTCTCTCATGAGTAATAAAATTTTTATCACATTCGAATGTATCCTATAGAGGATTTATAAAGCTAATTCTCCTTCCAACTAAAAAGGTGGAAACACTCCTGTTGTGTAGTTTTTGCACACACGCCCCACTTGGAGTAGGGACCCTCTTTTGATGATGTCGTTTGGCCTTTGGTTTTATTGGATTTGTCTTTTTAAGGTCTTGAGATATTGGTCTTACTGGTTTTGGTCTTGCCTTGAGGCTTGAATGCGTTAAAGTTGGCTTTTGGTGAAAATCCGGGTTTTGACCTGAATCCGGGATTTTTCAGCTCCGGCGGATTCTCCCGGGCTCTGGTTCATTGTCTGTTCACTGTGGAATTTTCCGAATCTGGGTTTCTACTTGACTCTGGGATTTTTTGGTTTTGGCGGATTTTTTCGGACTGCGCTAAAATATTGAACTTCGTTAAAATCCCGGTTTCTACCATTTCTGCGGAATTCGTGTTCATCCGGATTTTTCGCATATCTTGGGATTTTCTGAAATTCTGTCCTAGGCTCAGGTTTCTAGATTTTTCAGACATGTCTTGTCGCTCATTAATGCTTGCAGCACCTTTGCTCAGACGTGTAAATGGGTGGATTTAAAACCTTTTAAGCATCATTTCGATTTCATTCTTCACCTGTTTGCTGCTTTTGCGTCTGAGTGCATTCCTTGCTCAAGCTTTGATCATTAACTTTGAGTCACTGTCGTGTGGATTGTTTGGAGCGTGGATTAAGGTTTTCATTACTAGGGTGTGTTTGCTTTATGGTCGCTTCTTCGAGCTTGAATTTTGTCTGGATTAATCCATGGTAAGTTGTCGATGGCCCTTCCATTTGTTTACGCAATGATTGAGTTTTTCTGGGTTGATTGATGGTCATTTCGGGTCGGCCCATGTTTAGTCACGATTTTCTTCTTATTGAATTGGGGTTTGACCCATCTCTTCATGAAAACCTCATTACCTATGCCATGTCTGCTTGTATTTATTCATTAGATGATGGGTGCATTCATTCAGATGGTGTTATGGGTCAAATTATTGTCCTAAGTGCGTAATTTGTTGTATCCTATGAGGTTAGGATTTTTGATACTTTGCCCAAATCTTGTTAGGGTTGATGAAATTGTGGCGATTTACATATCCTCCATCAATGTTAAAAAATCCCCTCCCTTGGGAAGCCTCAGAGTGCTTTAGATTGATTTTTGTAGACGGCATTTCAAACCCAGAGCTTAACCCTGGTTCTCATGGTGGGAGGTTTATTAGTCAAAATTAGGGCATCATTTTTTTGTCATGAGGACTCGTCATTTGAGGGCCTTGAAAACTTAAATTCATTTACATTTTGAGTCTTGATTCATTGGCATCAATTTTTGGATCATTCAAATCCCAATTAGTAAGGTTTTGCATGAACATTCAGTCACTGGTTCGCGTGTTGTCTTTTGTCAGGTTCCCGTGGTGTCCGCAGAATTTCTGCACACCCGGATTTTCCCAGTTTCGGCCAATTCAATGGAGTATAGCGAATTCCAGAGTATTTGAATTATCTGCGGAAATCCTTCCTGCCTGATCTTTTCTGGTTTTTCCTGTCTAATTTTATTTCTTTCAATTTTCCAAAGATAGGATTTATGGAGTAAATGCTAAATACCAATTTCTTGTTGCCAATGAATGAATTTTATGATTATCTCATAATATTTGTCCATACTAATGATTTATTTGACTGATGATGTCTTGGAAACAGGAATCCGTCTGGGTCGGATTTCTCTAAAATTCTGCCCCGACTAGATTTTCCTGGCTTACATCGTTTTCCCAGATTGCTTTGTTCTTCCAGATTTTCAGGGATTGGTGATTTGTGATGGATTTCAATGGATTTTATGATTTTTACTAACCTTTGGATTGGAATACATATGATAATTGGAATACTTATGACGATCTTTTGTGAATGCAGGTTGAGTCAAGCAAGGCCGCTGCAGGAAAATCTAAGGGTGACATGGAGGGGTCCTCCATTTCAAAGGCAGAAAGGTTAGGATTGGACACCAAGAGTCAGTTGCCAGAAAGAAGGATATCTTCTGTGTAGTCTGAAGTGTCTGACACCAATGTGGGAGCTTGGAGATACAAGGAGTTCAAAGAGAGAACAAATCAAAAGGATCTGTCGGTCCTAAGATAGGGAATGATGAAGTCTGGACTTGTTCATGTGGCAGGGTTCCCTCTAGCAATCCAGTGCTATGAGTTAATCCTGGAGTGTGCCCAATAGTATGACTTCGACATGCAAAGGGTTGTCAGCACTGAGGGAAGAGTCTTGGCCAATTCCAATCCTATCTCTATTGCCCAAGCCTTTGACATGCCGGATTTGCCTTCTGTGTGTGCTCTAAACATGGACATGGCCAGGACATATTACGAGAATGAGCCAACCAAAGCTCAACAGATGATCAATTCCTGGTTGGAAAAGCCAAAGTCACACTACTCTAAATTTCCCAAGTAGTTGCACAGGGTTAAAATCAGGACAGACATTTATGATGCTATAAAATTTTTGAGCAGGGTAGTAGGATTGAAGAGTGCCAGAGTGTTAGAGAGTTGGATGGTCCATGTGATCACCAAAATTGAACAAGGAACCAGCTACCACTGGGTAGGACTTATCAGCACCATAATTGACAAGCAGCTGAGGGACGTCCTGGAAACCAAGAAATTCACCATGTCATCTTATGTGGTGTATGTGTTGGCTAGATTCAACCCATATAGGGGTTTGAATCCACAAGGGACATTTGGATAGGACATAGTCTATGAGATTTACCCAGAATTGCACCTAAGACACAAGGATTACCGAAGAGCCAATGATTTATTCACAATGCATATCACTAGGATGCTTCAAAATCAAAAGCATGTGAGACTGTCAGATGGAGCGAAATATTTGATAAAGAGATATGGGGCCTGGTTCATTCAGTTTCCCACCTTTTCTTACATTAGAATTGATGGATGCTCGGCTACTCCATACAGGTTGCCTAGGTACCCTACGGATCATATTGTGTTATTAGAGTTGGTTAGGAAAATATGTGAGTTCGATGCCATTGTCAAAAAGGAGAAGCATAAAACAGGCTTTGGCAGGGATTTCCCTCTTGGAATTGGCATAGCAGAGGTGTGCCCTTCCATTCAATCAGCACACGTAGCAGGTGATGAGTTGGCAGCTCATGGTTTCTCCTTCCATTCCAAAAGAACAAACTTTGATATCACTAGGGCAGCACAGAAGAAGGCCACCAAGGAGTACCGTCATAAAGATGACCTAAACGACTATTGGGACAACATCAAAGATGATTTTGAAGCAAGAAAGAAAAGGTACTCTAGGCTTCCTGTTGATGCAATTAGACAATACAATATCAAGTTGATCCCTGACCAACTAGAGGATGATGGAAACCTGGTACAAGATCATGCCTATGAATCTGTTAAGGACAGGTCAATTGGAGAAATAAACTGGAATGAGGATGAGGTCACAGAGTTGGAGGACCTAATGGCCCCTGTCATGAGATTCACTTCTTGGTTGAAGCATAAGGTTTGGGAGCTGGAGAGTGAGAAGGTACCCTGTACCTTTAATTTGATGTCTACTTCAGAGGAATCCGAGGAAGATGACCCCAAAGGGAAGACTAAACAGAGCTCACCCTTCAAGATCAAAATTAGAGGCCCTAAGGAAAGTGATCTGGAACCAAAAAGAAAGCCAAAATGGAAGAAAAGAAGTAGAGCTTTGAAGATAGGCAGGTCCTCTGATGAGGAAGGAGTTGAAAAGCCAGAAGAAGAGGATGCTCCTCCACCGCCAAAGAAGACAAGAATAGCCAGGGTTTCAAGGAAGAAGGGTCGAGATACTTCTAAGGATGAGCCTCTGATTGTTGATGTGGAGAGTTCAGGAGAGAAGACCAAAGTTTATATGAGGAAATCCAGGACTCCTCCTAAGGAGGTTTTGCAAAATATGGACTCTTCTCCAAAGTTACCAGCTGTGGAGCCATCTAAGGTTGCTTCTCCTCCACCAAGCGTGCCTGAGCAAGAAATTTTTGATGAACATGATACTAGCAGAGAGGCAGAACCTTTCAAGGAAGGAGCACTCTTTGGTGAGGCAGATGAGCTCAAAGTGGAAGAGGTGGGAAAGCATCCCTCTCCTCTAGTACAATATGAAGATTCTCTGGCAAGTAGCAAGGGTAATGGATCACCTGAAAAAGAAAGTATTCCTATCAGAACCCCATCGCCGGTGCAAGAGGTGGAGGTTGAAGAAGGTGGTCAAGGTGAGCAGTTCCCTAAAAAGGAAGAGGAGAAAACAACAGAATAATAGGAAGAAGCAAAAACGGAGGAAATCCGGGTAGAACCTGCTATCCCGGATTGGCTTGAAAAGGAAATCACGAGGAAGAAACAAGTTGTTGAAGAAACTCCTTTGGATTGGGATGAGATGCTATCTAAAATTGGCAAAGGAAAGAAGAAGGCAGCTAAGGTAGTTTCAAAGATAGAGAGGGATGGGGTAAACAACAGAGTAATCCACATAGCTACCCCTGCAGCAGACAAGACTAGAGAAGATGTCACTGGTGAGGATTACAATGTGTAGACTTTCAACCTTGGACCAGCATCCCTGGAGTAGGATATTAAGGAGTATGAAGAGTCCAGTGCGGTGATAGTTGAAAAATTAAGGAAGGAGACTCAGACCAAGCATGAGCTGAGAAAGGAAAATGAGAGACTTAAGAAATTCTTGGAAGAGGTGATGAAACCTCTGCAATCTCTCCATCCTTCTTCCTCAGCTACTCCTGGCTTCTTTCCTAAGGAAACCATCTCTGAGATTGAAAGGATGAAAGCCTCTGCTCAAACTACAATGGATTGGTTGAAGGATGTGCAGGTAAGAGGAGACAGTGCAATCAAGGAGATACTATCAGTTGGGAAGGATGCAGTCAGAGCTAAGGAATTGCTGGAATATGTGCTATCCCAGGACAAGGAGGATATTGACCTTCTACTACAAAAATCCAAAGTCATCATGGAATATGGTAAAGATCAATTGGTTGTAGATGGGATTCTTCCTTCCTCTAGACTTAGTGAACCTTGGGAATGGTTTGAGGCTCTGCAGATTCAGCAGAAGGCCATGAGGAAGATTCAGAAGCGAAAGAAGCTGATAGATGGTGACTTAACCGGAGTATATGAGGGGTGCATTGCATTTTTTGAGGTCATGACTGGCAGGAGAAAGATTTCCCCTAAGTACCTAAGTTTGGAACAACTAAAGGAATGGTGGCATGATGTTTATGCTTCAGATTCTAAGAATGTTATAACAGGACACCTGTTGGATGATGTAGCAACTTATCTGGCAGTAATGGATAAGTATCAATCTCACAAAGACAATTGGGATAAGACTGTTAAGCAGTCAAAGGAGGAGATTGGTTCTATTGAGTGCAGACTTAGGATCTTGCCTTTGCCACCTGTCACCGAGCTGGATGGGGTGTTTTTGAAGGTTCAAGGATCGTTGGCCCAGAACTAAGATAAGGGAGGCAGCAATTAATGCCCTTTTGAGATTTGTGCTTCCCTATTATTATAGGGCATGTATTGATATAGGCTACATTGGGGACCGTGTCTAGGCCGACCTTGATGATGTATCGGCATTTAATGTGTGCCTTATTTGAAATTCCTAAGGCTGACTTGTTTTAGCTATTTTATTTTGTAAATGTTTGGCTGGGCCGACATATCTTGAGAATTTTCTATAAAGGAATTCCTGCCTGATTGTAAGAGATTAGAGATTAGAGAAAAAGAGAAGAGATAATAGAGTTAAGTTAGAGAAAGGAGTTAGAGAAATTTTGTGAATTTATTGAAGCAAGTATTGTAAATAGAACAGTGGAATTGTTGCAGCATTTTGGTGATCTAATACAATTGAAGACATTGTGGTATTCCTGGTGAAATATCTTGTGTTAGCTTATATTGCATGGTTCCTATTGTTTTATCTTTCACATTCCTTAAAGATTTAGGGTTTAGTATTGAGAATTAGATTAGTTTGGTGAATGATGTTCATGATTTCATATTTGGAATGTTTGTAGTAATCTCTGGTCTATACTCCCAGTAACTATCTGATTGTAGTAGGCTAGTGAATTCTGGACCATATATTTACATGTGCTTAAGTTCGATTGTGGATGAATGTCTATGATTTGAAAATCTATATACCATAGAAGATTGCACCATTCTTGTGATATTGCATTGTGGGTTGATCAAGGATTGGTTATTTGAGATTGGTCCATTCCAGATATCTGTCATTTGCATTGTTCATTCTAGGAATAGTTTAGATCTTATCATATTCTTGCACCCTTATCTTTTTCTATTTCTTTATCATTTGGTTAGATTTAGGATTTGAGATCATCATATTGCACAATCTGATAAATTGGAAAGGTACAGTTTGCTTGTAGTAAGGTCCGATTGTGATTACCAGCATTTCATATATTATCTGAGTTGTTTATGCATCATCATGACTTGACACCCGAGAGACCTTGGGGTGATTTTCAGTAATTTATCGTTGGAAATAACCTTTCAAGAGAGATAGAATATTGCATTTTGTCTGAGTTGCTGTTGTGCAGAAAACACCATCAACAGATTGGCGCTAGAAGGAGGGCCTGAATGAGCACACTGGATCATTTCTTGAACGACATCTCTCCATAGAGATATAGGAGAAATACCAGATCTACCACAGGAGAGGAAGATTTACAGGAATTATAGTTCCCCACTAGGTCAAGAAGGACTCGAGAAAGGGGAGAATCATCATCACCCATCCCTTCACCAGCATCATCCACATCTTTGCATCCAGAAGTTGAAGCCATACCCATCCCTGAGGCATCTCCCATTCAACAACCCCAGCCTATCATTAACCAACCACAACCACCACCCTCGCTTTTACCAATGGCTTTCCTAGCTAATAATCCATCCCCTTTGTCTTTTAATGCTTACAATGCAATGCCCAAAAACCCTGAACACTTCTGTTCAAAGTTTCATGTTAATGACCCAAACAGGACTGCAGAAGAGCATATAAGGATCTTCCAAACTTGTCTCAAAGATAGAGGGATTGTCCATGAGGATGTTGGTTGTAGGCTATTTCCTTATTCACTAGGAGAAGAGGCTTTTTACTGGTACAATCACCTCCCATCTGGCTCAATTCTTAATTGGAATGATCTTGAAATTGTCTTTTTACAGAAGTTTAGAATACCCATCAGTGCCAATGAATTATACCTGCAATTCACTAGAGTCAAAAGAGAAGTCAATGAACCAATATCCAGTTTCAATAATAGGTTTCACCGTGCGTACACCAGACTTCAAGATCCTTATGTTTTGGATAACAATACAGCCCTGGGAGTTTATTATGAAGCGTTGGATAGCCTTACCACAACCTTTCTGAAGTGGAGACCCAACCCTCTGGCTAACCTAACTGATGCCTACACAGAAGCCGTTAAGCTTAGCACAGATCTGAGACAACATGTGACTAGACCGTTGCCTTCTCTAGGACTAGTTGCACATCCCAATCAGGTTTAGGTAGTAAATCAGGCACTTACCAACCATACTCCAATCATGAATCCAGTACCTCAATTACCCTTGGTGCCACATCCTGGTCTTCCCATGAGTCAGGTCTCCCCCATGATGAATTTCCCCCAACAGCAGGTTAACCAGCCTATGTATCAGCCACAGCCAAATAATTTCCCTACTTATCTGCAAAATTCTGAGGTATTGCATCAGTCTATCAGATCTGCTACACTGTATGTCCCTCCTTAGAGTAATCCAAACTAGACCCCTTATCGAGATCCAAATAGGGAGAGGATTGATGAAATGGCTGAGTAGATAAAGAATTTGAATCTAGAGGTGACCTACCTGAGGAATCAAAATAGCCAATTACAAGCTGCTCAGAAGAGTATGCAGTCCAATCAGAACAGAGAGTTCCCACAAGGGCAGAATTTTGACAGATGACAGTGTAATGAGAGAGGATTCCACAATGACAGGGGGTATAATCAGGATAGGGGTTACAACAATGACAAAGGCTACAATAATGATAGGAGACAAAATTTTGACAGAGGACAAGGTAGTGGGTTAGGATTCGATAAGAGGCAGTCACTGGGACAGAACAAAACTTGGAATACAGGCCCTAATAATGGAGGAGTCCCCACCCCATTGGATCAACCAGCTAATCAAGTGGTCAACCAATCTGCAAATCAGCCAGTCAATCAGGACAAGCCTCCCAGTGGTGTATACTTGGCTGAAGTAGCCTTGTCAGGGTGGTGTAGGCTTCATAAGACAAGTCAGCATTCGGAGTTAGAATGCCCAGAATTCCAAACTGCAGCCTCCATTTTTCAGTATGAGGTAGAGAATAACATAAATGGGTAGGAGATTGTTCCCTCCAGCCCTTATGACTCTCTTGTGCTAGTATTAAATCATGCTCCTTTCCCAGCAAGTAAGGAAAATCTACCAGAGGAGGAATCTGATTCTCAGGAGGAGAAAATAGATCAAATTTGTAATAGGGATGAAGTGGCTCAGCTATTCAATGAAGAAACAATGAATGATAATGGCCCCCTTGATCAGGAAAAAAATTATGTTGAAGAGGTACAGATGTTTCAGAGGCAAGGTCTGAGGGATATGCCTCATAGGCGCCCATAGGCTGGAGGACCTTTCACCACTTCCATTCCTCCTAACAAATTCAGTACTCCCCCAGATCCTAATGCTAGCAATAATCCGTCCTATCCATATGTTTCCAGACAATATCTTTCGAAGGAAAGACAGCCCCAGACTGACCCACAAAAGGAAAAGACTATTCAAGCAAGCAAGGAAAAGGTGGAGGAACCTTCTAGGGAAGCCTCCACTGATATGAATGAGGAGCAAATGGCTTCGTATGTTGCTGAGGAGTTCAAAAAATTGAAGGTAAATCTTTCATCATTTGAGTTATTAAGGTTCCCTCCCATTAGGAAGGCAGTTTTAGGTACTTATGATGCATAACCTGTGTCTTTGGGTAAACCTTCTAATGAACATAATAGCAAGATTTCTAGTTCTCAGCCTATGAAAACACAAGATCAGGCCCACACTCGGACCGACTTTCCCCCTAGAGACAAAGGAAAAGAAAAGGACAAGACTCAAGTGGCTCAAGTAGATACGCAGCCTACTTTGTTTCAAGGAAAGACAGAAACCCCACCATTTCTGATCTTTGTGCGCATATTCGGTAAGAATCTACATAATTGTTTACTAGATGCTGGTGCTTCCACCAATGTGATGCCATTTGGAGTTTGTAGAGCTTTAGGGATTACACCTGTTGACTCTCAGAAGAAGGTGACTCAGCTGGATAGAACTGAAGTAAATGTGGTGGGGGAATTAAACATGATTCACATGCAGATAGCTTCAGACCCAAGGATTCAACAGGTTATCAATATTCAGGTAGTTGATATCCCTGATGCGTATGGTTTGATTCTAGGAAGATATTTTACTAAGGCTTTGAATGGTTATGTGTCTATTGATCATTCTCACATGTGACTTCCCTAGAAAGGAGTGCCCAATCAGATCAGGATTGAGAGAGAGCCAAGAATGAAATACATGATCACAGAATACCAAAAGACTTCAACAAAAGTTCTGATATCAGAGGTTGGCATGGGAAATTATATGTTGTCAACACAGTATGAGGAGTCAGACTCAGAGGAGGTATTGATGCTAGACACGATGCCTATCGATGCAGAAATAGGATCCAGCCCTATTACTGTTTTGACAAAATCGGTGGAGGAAGAAGAGGAAATTGAAGATAATCAAATCAGCCTATTAGACAGTTTTTAGGAATTCATTAAGCAGTGTGTTAAAAATCAAATTCACCTGGGTGGAAGGACAAGCTTTAAAGAATTACTCTTACCTAATTGGTGTAGAGTTCATAGTTCTTCCCATTCAGAGCTGGAGTGTTGTTTATGCCAAACAGCAGTAGAACAAGTATAGAAATGCATGAATCCAATCCTAGCAATTAAAACAGATATACATGATCATCAGAAAGAGTATCAAGAAAAGAAGCCTACGTCATCTAAAAAACCATCCGGCAATATTCAGCTGAAGGATGTGATAAAGAAGATTACAGCTGCTGAGTGTTGGACACTTAGATTTGATGGATCCAAGTCCAAGCATGGAGCTGGGGCAGGATTTGAACTGATCAGTCCAAAAGGTAAGAATTTCTTTGCAGCCCATAGGCTTCAATTTCACTGTACTAACAATGTAGCAGAATATGAGGTGCTTATTCATGGACTTCTTATGGCACTTAAGAAAAAGGTTAAGATTCTGCAAGTCTTTGGTGATTCTGAGTTAGTACTTAAACAAGTAAGGAGACAATATTCATGCCATGATAGAAGAATGACTAATTATAGGCATAAAGTATGGGACCTCATTGAGAGATTTGATGCCTTCAATATTCAACTAATACCATGGCAGAAGAATCAAACTGTGGATTCTTTGGCTCAAGCAGCAAGCACCCTGCAACCTTTGTCTTTGTCAGGATTGAAGTTCACAGTGGAATTGACTCCTGTGTCATCAGTTCCAGACAATGTTACTAACTTCCAGGTATTTGAAGATGACAAAAATATTTTGGATTTTATCACAAATATAGACATTTTTGCTTCTCAAATCATTGATGAAACAGAGCTCCAGGAAGCAGAACTAGATTTAGAAGGAGTGATGAACCTAAAATCAAATATTATTCCAAGGGGAATGGTACAGTTGGAACGAATTTTTGATATGGATAAAATCAAAGATCAGGAACAAGAATCAAAGAAGGAGTCTATCAATGGACAGTGTGATACTTACAATATGGGAACTGAAGATAACACCAAGACCATTTTTATTGGAAAAGTATGCACTCCAGAAGAAAGACAAGGAATAATTGCAGCATTGAGTAGATTTCCCGATATAGTAGCCTGGAGTTATGAGGATTTGAAAACTTATGATACATCAATCATAACTCATACTATCCCTTTGAAGCCATATGCCAAGCTATTTAGGCAAAGGCAGAGACCAATTAATGCATTATTGGAACTAGTCATATAGAACGAAGTTCAAAAATTGCTATCTGCCAGAATCATATTTCCTGTCAGACATTCAACATGGGTGGAAAACCTGGTTCCAGTGAGGAAAAAGAATAGAGAAATCAGACTCTGTGTTGATTTCAAGAATTTGAGCAGATTGTCAGAAAAGGATAACTATCCAGTCCCTTCACTAGATGAAGTACTTCAAGTGGTTAATGGATCTCAGATGATGTCCTTTCTAGACAGTTATTAAGGGTACAATCAAGTAATGGTTCAATATGAGGACAGGCACAAGAATGCCTTCACAACTAAATGGGGTACCTTTTCCTATAGGAGAATGCCATTTGGACTCATTAATGCAAGGGCCACATTTCAAAGGGCCATGGATATTGCTTTTAAAGATATCATAGGAAAATGCATCATCATTTATATGGACGATTTGACTATTTTTTCAAAAAATAAAGGGAAAGACATTTCAGATTTGCACAAAGTGTTTCAAAGGTGCAGGGAATTTGGCATATCCTTGAATCCTAAAAAGTGTATTTTCAAAGTAATAGAGGGAAAGCTGCTAGGGCATGTGATATCAGAGAAGGGAATCGCTATTGATCCAGAAAGAGTGGAGGCCATCCTGAAGATTCAGCCACCTGCTAGTAAAAAGGAAATGAAATCTTTCTTTGGCAAGATCAACTTCGTCAGAAAATTCATTACTGGATTTGCTGAAATTGTTAAGCCACTGAATGCAATGTTGAAGCAGGATGCTAAGATCGAGTGGACTACAGAAGCAAAGGATGCATTTGTAGAAATCAAAAGAGCCATTGCTAATGCTCCAGTATTGGTAAGTCCTAATTACACAAGCATTTTCACATCTATTCATTTGCTTCATATCACTCATGTGCAGGAATGCTAACTCAAAAATATAATGAGGGAAATGAGCATCCCATTGCCTTTATGAGTGCCCCATTAAAAGATGCTGAGTTGAGATACCCAAGTGTAGAAAAGCAGGCATATGCTCTGGTTAGAGCAATGAAGAAATTCAGACATTATATCCTCAGGAATAAGGTTTATGCAGTTGTCCCAGACCCCACAGTCAAGTTACTTCTGATGCAAAATGAGTTAGGAGAGCGTAGAGCTAAGTGGGTGACAATGCTACAAGAGTATGATATTGAGATCCAGCCCATGAAGTTAGTAAGAGGACAGGGACTTACTCAGACTATGGCAGAAATAGGTCTTGAACTGACTGTCCAGAATTATAACATTGAGGAGGTTTCCCCAGATGGTTGGTATGATGACATAGTCTATTATTTGCTGAACCAACGATCTCCAAGTCATCTTAATGCTATTCAGAGGAGAGCCTTATGATTGAAGAGTGACAGTTTCATGCTAAAGGGAGTTGTTCTGTACAAGAAAAATCATGAGGGTATTTATTTGAGATGCCTTGGGAAACAGGAAGCTGAAAGGGTGATAAATGAATTTCATAAAAAGTATGGCACTGGCCATGGTTCTACGATTGCCACAGCAAATCAGATTTTGAGGGTAGGATATTACTGTCCCACGTTGTTCAAAGACGTCCACCATCATGTTAGGACCTGTCACACATGCCAGACCGCAACAACAAGGGAAAGGTATGCAGTGCTTCCGCTCCAATGGGTCACTAAGGTAAGGCCTTTTTCTCAGTGGGGTATGGATTTCATAGGTCTCATCAACCCACCATCTTCTATAGGACACATGTACATTCTCACTATTACTGATTATTTCACAAGATGGACTGAAGCTTTTGCTTGTAGGCAATGTACATCTGAGGTAGTGATTGATTTCTTAGAGTCTGCTATTCTTAATCGATTTGGATGCCCTATTGCTGTTGTCTGTGATAATGTTCCTGCTTTCACATCTTTGAAATTTTCAAATTAGGCTTTTGATTATGGCATTATTGTGAAGTTTGCATCCAATTATTATCCTCAGGGTAATGGCTTAGTAGAGTCCTCTAATAAGAACTTATTGACTGTCATCTGTAAGTTGTTAGAGAGGAACCCAAAAGACTGGCATACCCAGCTTCGGTTTGCCCTCTGGGTAGATCGTACAAGACTTAAGTCATCCATCAAAACATCTCCCTACCACTTAGTATATGGTCTAGAGCAAGTATTCCCTATTCAACTCAAGATCCCAACTTTATAGTTTATAAATGAGTTTTATGATGAAGGGGACAGAAGGGAGGCTAGGTTAACAGAACTATTACACCTTGAAGAGAAATGAGATAATTCCCTTAAGAATTTTTCCAAACATTAGGGGGTAGTTAAGAGGTGGTTTGACAGGAGGGCTAAGATTAAAGCCTTTAGGATTTCTAACCTAGTCCTATACTGGGATAAACCTCATGATCGAAAGGGGGACCATGGAAAATTTGATAAATTGTGGCTTGGTCCATATCAGATCGCTAAAATACTTGGAGATAATGCCTTCCATCTGAGGACTCTCACGGGAGACGATATTCCACTACCTGTCAATGGGCAGTATCTGAAACATTATTTCCAGTCTTGAGCTATTTTCAGCTCACTGCTTTGTATATAATTAGTTTAGGTTGCTTTCAGTTGCTTTCTGTTTAGTTAGAGTAGGTTTCCTTTTGCTCTGCTTGTTTTGCTTTGGTTAGAGTAGGTTTGCTTTGGTTTGGTCTGTGTTGCTCTTTCTCTTGGTTCTTTCTCTTTTGGGACCCTGGTTGCATTTGTATGATGGTGGTGACAAAGTAGGTCTGATGTTCTTGGTATTTCTTTCACAAACTCTAATCATCCTTCTAGGGCATTATGGTATGAATTCCCTGCCCAATGTCACTTATCCTTGTGCTGAGGTAAAGGGTTTTCTAGTCAGTTTGAACAGGAATAAATTAGGGTCTTATATTTTAAATTAAAGATACCAGAAGTTGCAAAAGGTCCTTATGAAGTTTGAACAAGTGAAAAATCCTTTTTTCTACTCTAGTGCCACTATGGTTCTCATCCCTGAGTGTGAACTTCATTATTCACAGGTGGAAGCGAAAATAGTGAAAAAATAAGCAGTATAAAAAAAAAGAGGGAAATACATATTGAAAATTAAAAGGTTTGAATTCAACTTATCAGGGGGATCTGGATATCTCTACCGGGGCTATAGACGTATGTCTAGTAGTAGAGCTATGTTCAGAATAATCACATCGATAACCTCATCGGGGCTATGGACGCCTGACTGGCAGCGCGGCTCTATCCAGGTTACTTTTAGAGTATGAATCTTTATGTAGCTTGTTCATAAAAAGTTTGGTTCCTGTTTCAACTAAAGGAGGATTATGAATGCATATGCACACACTTTGACCCTGGTATAGGAAAGTTCGGATGACTAGGGGGCTTCTTTGTTTTAACATGGGTGGTGGCAGGATAGGTGTGTTGAAACCATGAGTTCTAGGTTCTTGATTCCAGTTTGTCATCGAAATGTTCGGGAGCATTTCCCCAGCAGAGTCACCATTTGTTGTGCAGTTTTTGCACACACGCCCCACTTGGAGTAGGGACCCTCTTTTGATGATGTCTTTTGGCCTTTGGTTTTATTGGATTTGTCTTTTTAAGGTCTTGAGATATTGGTCTTACTGGTTTTGGTCTTGCCTTGAGGTTTGAATGCGTTAAAGTTGGCTTTTGGTGAAAATCTGGGTTTTGACCTGAATCCGGGATTTTCCAGCTCCAGCGGATTCTCCCGGGCTCTGGTTCATTGTTTATTCACTGTGGAATTTTCTGAATCCGGGTTTCTGCTTGACTCCGGGATTTTCCGGTTTTGGCGGATTTTCCCGGACTGCGCTAAAATCCTGAACTTTGTTAAAACCCCAGTTTCTGCCATTTCTGCGGAATTTGTGTTCATCCGGATTTTCCGCATATCTTGGGATTTTTCAAAATTATGTCTTGGGCTCGGGTTTTTGGATTTTTCAGACATGTCTTTTCGCTCATTAATGCTTGCAGTACCTTTGCTCAGACGCGTAAATGAGTGGATTTAAAACCTTTTAAGCATCATTTCGATTTCATTGTTCACCTGTTTGCTGCTTTTGCATTTGAGTGCATTCCTTGCTCGAGCTTTGATCATTGACTTTGAGTCACTGACGTGTGGATTTTTTGGAGCATGGATTAAGGTTTTCCTTGCTAGGGAGTGTTTGCTTTGTGGTCACTTCTTCGAGCTCGAATTATGTATGGGTTAATCCATGGTAAGTTGTCGATGGCCCTTCCATTTGTTTACTCAATGATTTAGTTTTTCTGGGTTGATTGATGGTCATTTTGGGTCAGCCCATGTTTAGTCACAATTTTCTTCTTATCGAATTGGGGTTTGACCCATCTATCCTTGAAAACCTCATTACCTGTGCCATGTGTGCTTGTATTTATTCATTAGATGATGGGTGCATTCATTCAGATGGTGTTATGGATCGAATTATTGTCCTAAGTGCATAATTTTTTGTATCCTATGAGGTTAGGATTTTGATACTTTGCCTAAATCTTGTTAGGGTTGATGAAATTGTGGCAATTTACATATCCTCCATCAATGTTAAAAAAGCCCCTCCCTTGGGAAGCCTCAGAGTGCTTTAGATTTATTTTTGTAGATGGCATTTCAAACCCCGAGCTTAACCCTGGTTCTCGTGGCAGGAGGTTTATTAGTCAAAATTAGGGCATCATTTTTTTGTCATGAGGACTTGTCATTTGAGGGCCTTGAAAACATAAAATCATTTACATTTTGAGTCTTGATTGGTTGGCATCGATTTTGGGATCATTCGAATCCCAATTAGTAAGGTTTTGCATGAACATTCAGTCGCTGGTTCGCCTGTTGTCTTTCGTCGGGTTCCCGTGGTGTCCGTGGAATTTCTACGCACCCGGATTTTCCCGGTTTCGGCCAATTCCGCAGAGTATAGTGAATTCCAAAGTATTTGAATTATCCGAAGAAATCCTTCCTGCCCGGACTTTTCTGGTTTTTCCTATCTGATTTTATTTCTTTCGATTTTTCGAAGATAGGATTTATGGAGTAAATGCTAAATACCAATTTCTTGTTGCCAATGAATGAATTTTATGATTATCTCATAATCTTTGTCCGTACTAATGATTTATTTGACTAATGATGTCTTGGCAACAGGAATCCGTCTGGGTCGGATTTCTCCAAAATTTTGCCCCGACTGGATTTTCCCGGCTTACCTCGTTTTCCTGGATTGCTTTGTTTTTCTAGATTTTCAGGGATTGGTGAGTTGTGATGGATTTCAATGGCTTTTATGATTTTTACTAACCTTTGGATTGGAATACATATGATAATTGGAATACTTATGATGATCTTTTGTGAATGCAGGCTGAGTCAAGCAAGGCCGCTGTAGGAAAATCTAAGGGTGACACGGAGGGGTCCTCCATTTTAGAGGCAGAAAGGTTAAAATTGGACACCAAGAGTCAGTTGCCAGAAAGCAAGATATCTTCTATGTAGTCCAAAGTGTCTGCCACCAATGTGGGAGCCTGGAGATACGAGGAGTTCAAAGAGAGAACAACTCAAAAGGATCTGTCGGTCCTAAGACAGGGAATGATGAAGTCCAGACTTGTTCATGTGGCAGGGTTCCCTCCAACAATCTAGTGCTATGAGTTAATCCTGGAGTGTGCCCGGTAGTATGACTTCGACACGCAAAGGGTTGTCAGCACTGAGGGAAGAGTCTTGGCCAATTTCAGTCCTATCTCTATTGCCCAAGCCTTTGACATGCTGGATTTTCCTTCTGTGTGCTCTGAACATGGACATGGCCAGGACATATTACGAGAATGAGCCAACCAAAGCTCAACAGATGATCAATTCCTGGTTGGAAAAGCTGAAGTCACACTACTCTGAACTGCCCAAGCAGTTGCACAAGGTTAAATTCAGGACAGACATTTATGATGCTATAACATTTTTGAGTAGGGTAGCAAGATTGAAGAGTGCCAGAGTGTTAGAGAGTTGGATGGTCCATGTGATCACCAAAATTGAACAAGGAACCAGCTACGACTAGGCAAGACTTATCAGAACCATAATTGACAAGTAGCTGAGGGACATCCTGGAAACCAAGAAATTCACCACGTCCTCTTATGTGGTGTATGTGTTAGCTAGATTCTACCCATACAGGGGTTTGAATCCACAGGGGACATTTGGATAGGACATAGTCTATGAGATTTACCCAGAATTGCACCTAGGACACAAGGATTACTGAAGAGCCAATGATGCATTCACAATGCATATCACTAGGATGCTTTAAAATGCAGAGCATGTGAGACTGTCAGATGGAGCGAAAGATTTGATAAAGAGATATGGGGCCTGGTTCATTCAGTTTCCCACCTTTTCTTACATTAGAATTGATAGATGCTCGGCTGCTCCATATAGGTTGCCTAGGTACCCTACGGATCATATTGTGTTATTGGAGTTGGTTAGGAAAATATGTGAGTTTGATGCAATTGTCAAAAAGGAGAAGCATAAAATAGGTTTTGGCGGGGATTTCCCCCTTGGAATTGGCGTATCAGAGGTGTGCCCTTCCATTTAATCAACACACGCAGCAGGTGATGAGTTGGCAGCTCATGGTTTCTCCTTCCATTCCAAAAGAACAAACTTTGATATCACTGGGGAAGCACAGAAGAAGGCCACCAAGGAGTACCATAATAAAGATGACCTAGAGGACTATTGGGCCAACATCAAATATGATTTTGAAGCAAGAAAGGAAAGGTACTCTAGGCTTCCTGTTGATGTTATTAGAGGATACAATGTCAAGTTGATCCCTGACCAACTAGAGGATGATGGAAACCTGGTACAAGATCATGCCTATGAATCTGTTAAGGACAGGTCAATTGGAGAAATAAACTGGAATGAGGATGAGGTCACAGAGTTGGAGGACCTAATGGCCCCTATCATGAGATTCACCACTTCTTGGTTGAAGCATAAGGTTTGGGAGCTGGAGAGTGAGAAGGTACCCTGTACCTTTAATTTGATGTCTACTTCAGAGGAATCTGGGGAAGATGACCCCAAAGGGAAGACTAAATAGAGCTCACCCTTCAAGATCAAAATTTGAGGCCCTAAGGAAAGTGAGCTGGAACCAAAAAGAACGCCAAAAGGGAAGAAAAGAAGTAGAGCTTTGAAGATAGGCAGGTCCTCTTATGAGGAAGGAGTTGAAAAGCCAGAAGAAGAGGATGCTCCTCCACCGCCAAAGAAGACAAGAATAGACAGGGTTTCAAGGAAGAAGGGTCGAGATACTTCTAAGGATGAGCCTCTGATTGTTGATGTGGAGAGTTCAGGAGAGAAGACCAAAGTTTATATGAGGAAATCCAGGACTCCTCCTAAGGAGGTTTTGCAAAATATGGACTCTTCTCCAAAGTTACCAGCTGTGGAGCCATCTAAGGTTGCTTCTCCTCCACCAAGCGTGTCTGACCAAGAAATTTTTGAGGAACATGATACTAGCAGAGAGGCAGAACCTTTCAAGGAAGGAGCACTCTTTGGTGAGGCAGCTGAGCTCGAAGTGGAAGAGGTGGGAAAGCATCCCTCTCCTCTAGTACAATATGAAGATTCTCCAAAAAGTAGCAAGGGTAATGGATCACCTGAAAAAGAAAGTATTCTTGTCAGAACCCCATCGCCGGTGCAAGAGGTGGAGGTTGAAGAAGGTGATCAAGGTGAGCAGTTCCCTGAAAAGGAAGAGGAGAAAACAACATAACAATAGGAAGAAGCAAAAATAGAGGAAATCCGGGTAGAACCTATTGTCCCGGATTGGCTTGAAAAGGAAATCACGAGGAAGAAACAAGTTGTTGTTGAAGACACTCCTTTGGATTGGGATGAGATGCTATCTAAAATCGGTAAAGGAAAGAAGAAGAAGGCAGCTAAGGTAGTTTCAAAGATAGAGAGGGATGAGGTAAACAACAGAGTAATCCACATTGCCACCCCTGTTGCAGACAAGACTAGAGAAGATGTCACTAGTGAGGATTACAATGTACAGACTTTCAACCTTGGACCAGCATCCCTGGAGCAGGATATT
Source organism: Sequoia sempervirens (assembly GCA_007258455.2). Taxonomy (NCBI): domain Eukaryota; kingdom Viridiplantae; phylum Streptophyta; class Pinopsida; order Cupressales; family Cupressaceae; genus Sequoia; species Sequoia sempervirens. The sequence goes on along the minus strand of VDFB02373861.1, from coordinate 167,510 downwards.
GAGGAGTATGAAGGGTCCAGTGCGGCGATAGTTGACAGATTAAGGAAGTAGACTCAGACCAAGCATGAGCTGAGAAAGGAAAATGAGAGACTTAAGAAATGCTTGGAAGAGGTGATGAAACCTCTACAATCTCTCCACCCTTCTTCCTCAGCTACTCCTACCTTCTTGCCTAAGGAAACCATCTCCGAGATTGAAATGATGAAAGCCTCTGCTCAAACTACAACGGATTGGTTGAAGGATGTGCAAGTAAGAGGAGACAGTGCAATCAAGGAGATCCTGTCAGTTGGGAAGGATGCAGTCAGAGCTAAGGAATTGTTGGAATATGTGCTATCCCAGGACAAGGAGGACATTGACCTTCTACTGCAGAAATCCAAAGTCATCATGGAATATGGTAAAGATCAATTGGTTGCAGATGGGATTCTTCCTTCCTCTAGACTTGGTGAACCTTGGGAATGGTTTGAGGCTCTGCAGATTTGACAGAAGGCCATGAGGAAGATTCAAAAGTGGAAGAAGCTCATAGATGGTGACTTAACCGGAGTATATGAGGGGTGCATTGCATTTTTTGAGGTCATGACTGGCAGGAGAAATATTTCCCCTAAGTACCTAAGTCTGGAACAACTAAAGGAATGGTGGCATGATGTTTATGCTCTAGATTTTGAGAATGTTATAACAGGACACCTGTTGGATGATGCAGCAACTTATCTGGCAGTAATGGATAAGTATCAATCTCACAAAGACGATTGGGATAAGACTGTTAAGCAGTCAAAGGAGGAGATTGGTTCTATTGAGTGCAAACTTAGGATCTTGCCTTTGCCACCTGTCACCGAGCTGGATGGGGTGTTTTTGAAGGTTCAAGGATTGTTGGCCCAGAACAAAGATAAGGGAGGCGGTAATTAATGCCCTTTTGAGATTTGTGCTTCCCTATTATTATAGGGCATGTATTGATCCGGGCTACATTGGGGACCGTGTCTAGGCCGACCTTGATGATGTATCAGAATTTAATGTGTGCCTTATTTGAAATTCCTAAGGCCGACTTGTTTTAGCTATTTTATTTTTTAAATGTTTGGCTGGGCCAACATATCTTGAGAATTTGCTACAAAGGCATTCCTGCCTGATTGTAAGAGATTAGAGATTAGAGAAAAAGAGAAGAGATAATAGAGTTAAGTTAGAGAAAGGAGTTAGAGCAATTTTGTGAATTTATTGAAGCAAGTATTGTAAACAGAACAGTGGAATTGTTGCAACATTTTGGTGATCTAATACAATTGAAGACATTGTGGTATTCCCGGTGATATCTCTTGTGTTAGATTATCTTGCATGGTTCCTGTTGTTTTATCTTTCACATTGCTTAATGATTTAGGGTTTAGTATTGAGAATTAGATTAGTTTGGTGAATGATGTTCATGATTTCAAATTTGGAATGTTTGTAGCAATCTCTGGTCTATACTCCCAGTAACTATCTGATTGTAGTAGGTTGGTGAAGTCAACTGGACCATATATTTACATGTGCTTAAGTTCAATTGTGGATGAATGTCTATGATTTGAAAATCTATATACCATAGAAGATTGCACCGTTCTTGTGATATTGCATTGTGGGTTGATCAAGGATTGGTTATTTGAGATTGGTCCATTCCAGATATCTGTCATTTGCATTGTTCATTCTAGGAATAGTTTAGATCTTATCATATTCTTGCACCCTTATCTTTTGCTATTTCTTTATCATTTGGTTAGATTTAGGATTTGAGATCATCATATTACACAATCTAATAAATTGGAAAGGTACAGTTTGCTTGTAGTAAGGTTCGATTGTGATTACCAGCATTTCACATATGATTTGAGTTGTTTATGCATCGTCATGACCTGAGACCTGAGAGACCTTGGGGTGATTTTCAGTAATTTATTGTTGGAAATAACCTTTCAAGAGAGATAGAATATTGCATTTTTTCTGAGTTTTTTCTATGTAGAAAACACCATCAACAACTCCTACGATGTGGGTGATATGAAAGTAGGAGTGAATCTTTAGCTAGGGATAGTTCCCGTTGTGTAGCACCTAATTTAACTTATTCTATTATTGCTACAATGAAAAGGGATAGGAATCTAACTGGAAACTAAGTTTAGAACTTTAAAAAGGGGAAATAAACTATAATTCTTGATGAATTGTACTTCCTTGAGTACACACAATGTCATTATAAAGGCCAACGCACTTCACAAAACTCAAAAATTGACATATTTATGCATAAATGTTTCATATAAAGGTTTAAAATTCATAACAACATTCAAGAGGAAGGTTTTTTATAGCTAAAACTTACATAATTCATAAACACAAACCATGACCTACAAAATATATGTGCTACTAGATAAAGGCAAAGAAAACAAGACAACAATTCAAGGATAGACACTTTTATCCTAAGAAAAGATCAATCATTCCATAGGAATACACATAATACAAGTTATGAGAAGGTAAACAAAAGTCTATTCATAAAAAGGTAAATTACAAAAAAATATAAGAATGTTTACTAGTTTTGCTCAGAAAATTGAGTTATATTGCTTAAGAATCATCGAGAAATCTATTATGTTACAAGTTATTGTAGTGTTGAAAAATGTACACCTTTACATTTTCACAATATATTTTCATCCTTTTAATTAATTGGACTTAATTAAGCCTTTAATTGGTCCAATTATGCATTCACAAGCCTAATTAACTTTGTTTTGATTAAATGGGAAAAACAGGTTTCGAAGGGACCTGAAACCCTTTACAACAAAATCTTGCTCCAACAAGTAATCAATAACCTACCAGCAACAACCCAACAACCAAAAAACTAGCCACCACAGGTGCCAAACTAAAAAATACAAACAACAACTAGAAACACCCACTTGCAAAACAACAGTAAAACAGCCTACAAGAGACTAAAACCCAACAAAAATAGAAAGAAACAAGAAACTAGTTAAGGCCACTCAAAGTTTTGGCCACCTCAATCTACTGGTTCTTATGTTTTTCAACCATATCCAATAGTTCATTTTTCTCAGCATCAAAAGCTTTCTTCCATTTAGCTGAACCTCTACCAACAGGTACCTTATCATCATCCTTTGTAGATTTTTTACTCCTTCCCTTAGCCATTTTCTCTTTCTCCATGATCTTTGAGAAGAGAACCTGATCTTCTCTGAGCTAACCAATTTTCTTAAAGAGAATTTCCAAAGCTTCTGCGCTATTCTTAATCGAGGTGTGGCTCACCTACAACAATTTTTTAATATCACCATTTATACCAACAACCTTGGCCTCAAGGGCCTGCAGTCTTTCCTTGCACAGTGACTTAAAGTCATTAAACAAACCTTCTAGTTCCACCATTCTATCAATGAGGATGTCAAAAATAGAGGCCTTTTGAACATTCTGTATATTCTCCTTTAAGCCTCTTATCTTGACATTGGTTTTATTGAATTCCTGCAAAGTCCATTTGGCCAATTTGAAGGTACTTGTATCCCTAGCCCTAGCCATATCCAACAAACCAAACATAGATGTATCATCTTCATCCAGGTACAAAAAATCCTCCGAAAGAGGATCAATCTTCAAGGGCGGAAGCCTAATTAACTTTGTTTTCCAAAAGGGAAACCCACATTTAATTAGTTCCTACACTTAATTACACATCATATAAAATGTGTGTCCTAGGTTTAAGGCCTAGGACCCATTCACCCAAGGGCGAATGGGTCCTCCTTAAGTCCTGGATGCCATTTTTTAATATGTATTTGGTGGCATTTTAATGATCCAAATTAAAATTGCAAAGGTTGGCTTGTGGGGTTTAATTGTCGGGTAATTAAGGAAATACCTATAAATGCAAGGTCCGTTTATCAAATTCAAATCCTAAGCAATCCTAGAACTTCAAGAGATCAATTAAAAGAGCAAAGATTATTGTCAAGAGCATTGGAGAGCAGATTTATTAGTCATTTATTGCAGCATTCAATATCATATCATGATGTCAAGATTTATGTGTGTTCATGCATGTTTTTGAGCTAACATTGTGATGTAGGTTTCAAGTTTCAAGCAAGCATTCAAGCATCAAGATTTATCAAGAAATCAGGATATTTCATACAAGATTCAATCCTTAGGGAGATGTGTTAGACTTTAGTCCTCTAAGGGAAGCCATTAAAGGGTTTGGTGAGGTGTAACAAGCTTTGTTCATTCATCAATTCCTTCATATTATTTCATTAGAAAGTTTTAATTACCAAACTAGGGTTTGACCAAGGAAAACCCTTATCCACCAAAAACAAACATTTTTCTCTTATCTTTACATGTGCAGGTTTATAGGTGAAGAAAGATTGAAAGTTGATCAAAAGTGCAATTTTGCAAAGTTGTCAAAGTTGTCATCAAAGTTTTCAAGACATGGAAACTCACCTACAGGTTTTATTTTTAGCTTTCTGATAATCAAACTTGGTGGAATCAGAAGCTTAGATCTAGGATACAATGACTACAAAAAGAATTTTCAGACCACTATACAGAGACACATTTTCCCTTGGGCGAATATGTCCTTCAGATGAATCTAAAACCCACTTTTGGAGCCAGGTAAACACCATCCTAACCTTCTCATATATGTTGGCGTGAACCATGATGCCCAACCTAAAAAAACACAAGAAACAATCAATATGTTAGATCAAATGCATGGTTAGAAACATGATTCCTCAAGAAATTCATTTGAAAGTAAAAGAAGAGGAATGAAGTTAAGAACACAACAAATTTGAAGCGATAATATCAAATCCTATTCTAAAACCATGCAAACTCTTAATCTCTTGAGGGAGTTGGTGCCAATTTGATGTGAAAATTGGCCCTTTCCCAACTCCAATGGTGTGATGAAGATGCTTGATGAAGTATTTATGCTTGTAGTGATGACTTCAATGGAGCTCCATGTTGAAAATCTGCAAAAAGCCTAACTATGCTTGGATGAAATTGATGATAAGTTGTTATGGATTTGAGTATAATAAATTTGCATGAATTTTGGATGGATAAAATGAAGGACGATCTCTTCATGTATAGATGAGATTGATTAGAGAAGAGGAAAAAGGGATGAATGTGAGACTAATTTTCAACAAATGAGAAGAAGCCATATGTCATCATGTGAATGGTTGAGGAATAAGCACATTTTGAAGAATGTGCAAAGAGGGGGAAGATTCAAATTCAAAATATGGCTTGAAGGATGAGGTGAAAGATGAAGCAAATGCACATGGCTCAAGAAAAGGACATGTAAGAGATTTTAAATGCTTTGTTGGAAGGGACAAGTCCTTTTGGGGGAAGATTTCAAATTTCAGGAATATTCAATCTTTGATGACTTTTTTGAATGAAAATAGATGATTTATAAATCAATTAAATTTATTTCATGTGCAAGTTGCAAAATCTAGAGGATTTGAGTGATTAGGATTAGAATTAATCATTATTTGATTAATTTAAATGATGTTAGTTGATTTGACCATTTTGACCTAGATTTTAGGATTTAAATAAATCAAAATGAGAAGAGAATGATTTAGACCCAGTTAAATAAATATTTATTATTTATTTAACCAAAGGTGGTGATAGATTAAATTAGATAAATGTTTAATTTATTTAATTTAATTAGATGAACTTTAGAGATTTAATCAAATAATATGGATTATTTAATTAAACAAAGATAGGAAGATGAAATGACCTAGCTAATTACACAAAGACAATGATTTAATTAAATCAAGAGATTTATTTAATTAAAAGGGGAATTATGATGACTTTAATCAAATAGGTTTATTCGATTAAATGGTTAGATAGAGGGATAATTCAAGATGAAGCAATGTTAGTAGATCAAGATCGAGTGCATGTACATTTTATGTGTCTACATTTTTCCCCTCTTTGAAGCAATGTACTTGTTGTGTTGGTTCAAAGAATAATCTTGCTGAGATCAAAGTTCAAAAATTCTCTAATTTTTTCGGATGCCCCACTGTTGCCCCAGCAAAAATAATTATGCTGGTATATTGCCCCCTCAAGAGATCGAGCGAAAAGATTTGATTTTGAGGGTTGATCTCTCGACAATGAGGCTCAAGATTAGTTTAGCTCGAATGCTTGATGTAGACAATCATTAGTCATGGGTAACCTCATGTCTACTTTGATATATTACACACACTTGATCCTGATTTGTACCATGATAGTTACACTATTGATGATGAGATGATTATGATGTTTATATGTAATGGATGATATCATGATGCATGGATGATATGGATGCACATGATATGATATGATGATGATTTTATGATTATGCATATGGGTGATAGATGTATGGTTTATGAAAATCTTAGAATAACCAATCTATATTGTGCAATGATGGGGACGAATGCATGTGGTATGATTAATGCTTTCTATATGATATGATATGCATTATGCAGTATGCTGACGGTTTGTGGATGTAGGATGGATGCATTAGTGATGATTTATGATTAACTGTCATGGTACCATGTTAGTACGAAAGGAAGTAGGAAGAAAATAAGATGATGACAAGAGACACCAACAAGCCAATTTTATTAGAGATGATGATAATGATGATGATGATGATGATTTTCTTACCAAGGAGTTGGGATTTTAAAAGGGCCAATTACCTTATTGTTTGATAACACACATAAATACGATGCATAAAGGTATAGACGACCAAGATGGCATTGTATCTAGTGAAATGGACTTTGACTCGACAAATAGATAGGAGTATTCTTGTTCACACCTAACATACAGAAACCTTGCTAGGATGCACTTTTGAAGTTTGAAACATCTCAGACCAAAACACGGAAAGGTATAACCCATCAATACAATAGTCAACAAGCTGCCCAAAACACCTTCCACACACACCTAACAAAGCAAGTATTCGCCAAGGTTATATTACAAGAACGTCCAACAAGCATAGCAAACAAAAGATAATGATCATTGCCCCATTCCTTTCTCTCTAAATTGTTTTGATTAGACATCATCGAGAGATCATTGGAATGGGTATAATAAGATAAATAAAAAGAAGAGATCAAGAAAACAAACAAGAAAATGTTATTCATACCACAAGCCAAGGGGATGTGTTTTGTTTAGGACAAGTATCCAAAGTGATATCCAAAATGATGCCCATTTTCGGAACGATATATCCTAGAACATGCATTGTATAGGATGATGATGGGTTGATGAGTTGTTTGATAAGTTGTTTGATAAGTTGTTGATATAAGGTTGACTGACATGTTTAAAAATGATCAAGATTTTGATTTTGCATTTAGAGGTTTGTTGTTTCGATTTTTATTTTGTGTTTGAAGCTTGCTTTTGTTGATTGTTGTGGTTGTTTATGTTTGTTTTTCCAAAGGATGAGTGTGATGATTGATTTATTATGGATGATTGATTATTGCGGGTGAAAGCGAGATGGGATGGATGGATTTTTTCAAATATTTGGATGTTTTGACATTTTGCAATGTTTTGAGGTTGTTTTTGGTATTTTTGAGATTTTGTAAATGTTTTGATTTTTGATTTTTTGAATGTTTTGGGGTTTTTTGAGATTTTATGAATGTTTTTGGATTTTGATGTTTTTTTTAATGCTTTTGGATTTTGATTTTTTTTGAATGTTTTTGGATTTTGATGTCTCGAGGGCTGATCAAAGATTAGCCTTGCCTACATTTAAGCTCAGAGATGACATAGTTCGGATAACATTTTTTTGACATTTTCTAGCTTTTTGAGTGTTTTTGGATTTTTTGCATGATTTTGATGATTCAAATATGGATATGTGTGACGATATCAGTGATCTGTTTTGGGATTTTGTTGAAAACCAAGCTAAGGTTAATTGATCAGATTAATGGATTGATGATGACAACATTGTTGAGGATGCACAACAATGCAAGGATAGTGTTAAGCAACAGAAGGATTAGGATGGATATCCCAAGATGATGAGGGATTGATGATGATAACATTGTTGAGGATACATAACAATCCAAGGATAGTTTTAAGTAACATAAGGATATCCTGAGATGATTTTTTGATTGGATTTGATTGATTAGGATTGATGAAGCTTGGTTTGGAACAAAAGTTGTTTTGGATAATTTGATGTGATGTTTGAAGTGCAACTTAGATGCAACTGATAGCGATTACTTGGATTGATGTTCGATGAAAGATGAAGCTTGCTAAGGAACATTTTCTCATCAAAATATGCCATGGGCTAGTGATTTGGTTTTTTTGCTCACAAGTGGTGGACCAATTTGATTTCACATTTTCCAATGTTTAGATCACCACATAATTTGGAGGATATATATCAATATTTATTCTCGAAGCAAGATGTAAATATCTACCCCCAGTGTCTAGCAATGTATAGAATACCATGGGTGGATGCTTGGATAGGTGTATGGATGGAGGGATATGGATTATCTTGTGATAAGATAAGGTGTTTAGATAAAGAATGCTCATTTGGATAATGCTTCATGGCTCAGATAATGCTAGGTAGGATAGGATCAATGAAAATGACCCATGTCAAGATGTCTATCATTAGCAAGTGTAAAGTGTACACCAAAATTTTACCAAGATTGAGATAATTTGGACTATGGATGCAGATGGATTGGATAAATGGTTCATAGATGAAATGGATTTATTATGGATGAGATGGATGGAATGTTGGATTTATTATGGATGGGATAAGACACTTTCACCTGAACTAGCACACGTAGATGCTTGATTCTACACATGATTCCTATTTGCCAATTTTTCATCATGGTACCTGCCCAAAGTGCCACCAAAGTGGTTTTCACTATAGGATAATTTTTTTCTTTACTGTTTTAAATCCTTTTTTTGATATTTTTTGATTTTTTGACTTTTTCTAAAAGATTTTAAGCTCGTGCTGAATCACCTTGTGGTGTTGATGTAGATGCCCCTATCATAATGTGCCATCAATATCCTTCCTAAAGAAGTTGTTTTTCTAAGATATGTGCACTTGAATACAAATTTTGAGATTCCTAATCTGCTTTGTTGATACTAGAGTTGACTTTGTCTTTGTGCGTACATCATGATAGAGTGCCTTCTAAATCCTTATGATAAAGGGTCGTTGCCAATACATGGTCAATATGAGAATAAGATATCATGTGTGGAGGCATGGATGGAGTGTGTTTAGGGATAGGAGATGGATTGGTTGATAGTTTGGAACCTTTGACTCTCTAAACTTGGGAAGATGAGAAATGATGGGTGGATACGAAAGTGTGCATGTAATTAGGACCAACTGCTTGATATACTTTGTACGTCGCTTGAGAAGCCTTCTTTTTCTTTTGTGGATATCTTTGATGGATACTTTTCCCTTTCTTATTTTTCCCCATAATTTCTTTAACTAATGGAGTTTGATAGGGATATTTATTTGTATTCTTTGATATCCACTTGTATTTGATTTGTCCATTATGTTTCTCTGCTTCTTCTGCTTTGATAGCGGTCCTTGTGCTTTGATTCAAATCTTTCTTTTGACGTTGGTCCCAATTCGTGGATGGGGTGATGGGTGGATGAAGATTCATGATGTGGATAGTTGTAGTATTGGCATCGGTTTCATCATAAGGACTCTTCATGCTCCCTATGTTGATGTTTTCTTGAGACATAGTTGCCCCTAGTAAAGTGGTAGTGGAACCTTCATTCCTTGATTCTGCTTGTTTTGAGATGTCTTGTTCAGTACGCATTCTCTGATAGATAACCACTAGAAATGATGTTATTTTGATTTGCTGCTCTGCTGACTCTAGAATATCCTGTTTTGTCTGACCTATTTCTTTGAGTGGATAATGTTGGATATCTTCATTCATGATGTCCTCAGTCTGAATTTGGGATATATCTGATCCTAATGTTGAAAACTTAGTTTGACTATAGGAATCATCAACTTACTCTTTTTGTGTAATAATGTCAGGAGTAAAGGAATCTTGTTCTAAATGAAGATCATCTACGTGTCCATCCAAAGAAAGCATCTCATGGGTAGATGGAGGAGTATGTGCTATGTGGATATGATCATCTTGTATAGATAGGAGAGTATCCATTAGACCAGTGTAGTAGCTTGGAGATACACACTCTTGATCTTGAATGATTTCAGAATTGCTTTCGACATGCTTTGGATCAAATTCTTGACATGGATCAGTTTCAAAGGATGTATTACTTATAAAGGTTTTTAGGATATCTTCATTAGGAATGGAAAGTGGTTCATTATCCTCTTGAACTTTGAGTGGGCTTGGATCAAGTGTCAAGTTGAGGATTCCTTCAGTATCTATAATCATGAGGTCAAAGGGCTTCAATATGTCTTGGAAAGGGCCATTGCTAGACCTTGGTGAAAGATTTTGATCATGCTTTGGAATAAATTCTTGAGATATGTCCTCTAACTCATAAGTAAATGTAGAGACATTTTCAATATGATCATTGGTCGATGGATCATAGATTATTTCAATGGGATCAAATAATTCTAACACTCCTTGAAATAGATCACTAAAAAGTGGCTCTTGATGTATGGTGAGTTGATCATCAGATGGGGTGGAAACATCTTCAAGGTGCTCATTGATGGAGAGATCTTGATCATTGTTTTCAACAATTGTGTTGGAGGGATTTTCAATGTCTTCAACCATAGGGTCAAATGATGTTGAAATTCTTGAATTGGATCATTGTTGGGTATTGTTGGTGGATTTTGATCATGATTGAAAAGTGACTCTTGATGTATGTTAATTTGATCATTGGATGAGGTGGAAAAATCTTCAAGGTGTTCATTGATGGATAGATCTTGATCATTGTCCCCAATAGTGATTATATTTTGATCAATAAGGTCTTGGATGAGATTTTTGAGTTGAATACAACTTGATGTTGTGTGTCCCTTTGTTTTGTGGAAATCACAATGGTGCTCCTCGTTATACCCTGGTAGTTTAACTAGGGGTTCTTAATAGTTCCCATAGATGGGGAGCTTGATGATATTTTCTTGTACCAATTGTTGCAGGACTAATTTGATTGGTCTCCCAAGTGGTGTGTATTTTCATTTGTTACTTTGTGAGATTTGTACTTGACCTTGTGGTGATTGATTTTGGAGATGTGGTGATTGATCTTTGAAATGTGGTGATTGATCTTCGAGATGGGGTAATTGGGTTTTTTGTTGATGTTGATCTTGATATCTAACCTCTTGACATTGGAGATTTTTTTCTTGATGCGGTTGTGGACACAACTCAACGCTTTGATGGCACGGTTCAACCGAAGGAAGAGTGTACTAATGTTGGAGTGAAGATATCTCTCGGCTCAATAATTCAATTAGTTTGGCATGTGAAGCAAATTGTTCTAGTGAAATTTGATCTTGATTTTGAATTTGACTCCCTTGATTTGGCTTTTGTTAAAGTAGATGTGGGATGTACACTTGTGGTGTTTGAATGGGATCATGGGAAAATTGATTTTAGACAATGTTCTAACTTGGGATGATGTTCAGATTTGGCATGTTATGGGTTGAAATTGAACATTGTTGATGTGGGGAATCACATTGCCTTGATTTAGGTAACTTTGATTTTGCATGGTGTTACCTTGACTTGGAGTCATTAACATCTTGTTTGGACTTTGAACAATATTCGTATGATTTGCAAACATATCCATCTCAAATTTTACCAAGTTTGGATTCAAAATGTTCATGTTTTGTAAAGTTGTACTTGGTACATTCACATTTGGCATGTAGGGATTTGATGGGATGATGTTGTTCGTTTGAAGGCTCATGTATTGAGTGTTTGGTTGATAGATTTGTAGATTTGGACTTGGATTTAAATCTACCATCGGGAAAGGTGTTCCAAAATTTTGGCTAGGTATACTCACATTTGTTGTACCATTGAGAATTGTAGGAGATAATGATCCTATGTACGGATTGTATAAATGTGAGTTTTGAAAATCAATTGGCATTGTGAGGCTTTGATAATTTGGTTGGTTTAGATCGCTTATGATGTATGGATCAAGTTTATATTCCATGTTATTCTTGTGTTTTGACTGTGTTGCAAAAGTGACCTCTAAGGTGTTTTGGACCAATGATGAGATGAAGGATGAAAGGGGTGAATGATATGGGTGTTGTTTTTCTTAGGAACTTTGGATCAATGCTAGACTTTAGGATTTTATTTTGATTGGTTTTGACTGGATAATGAACTTGTAAACCTTAAGATGTTGGATGTGATCTTTAGGATAAACTTGTTCAAAGGTGTGTTGATTTAACTAGAGGTATGAGAAAGGATGCATTCCCATACTCCTAATTAAACAAGGTGATATTGATTTGGTTTAAGGATGTACCCAAGTCTAGATAATGATGTTTCCAAAGCTCTAAATTTTCTTGTAGGATGGGATGATAAATGTTTGAAATGGATGAAGTGTTTGATTTTGATCCTAAATGAACCTAAGAAGGACTTGTTTACAAGGCCAAGGTTTTGAAGAACATGATTTTCCCTTCAAACCAAAAGATCAATGTTTGCTCAAAAGACCATAAGAAAAAAGATACACAAGCACATTTGTGGGGTTCAATTGATTTCATCTTGATTAGTGAATTTATTTTACCACAAACACTTTCTTGATTAGATTTTCAAACTAATCGTCAAATGTACTAACTTCTTTTCATCCCACAAAGTGCTATGTTGAATTCAACGAAATCACGACAATGGTTACCTAATGTTGACCTTGGTAGAAGCAAATTAAGATGTCAACCCAATTACTTAGAAACCTCTAAGGACATAATCCCAAAGGTAAGCTCAATAGTTCTTGGGTTTTGTCAAAGGTATTTTCTCTAACTAAGGGGCTTGAAATTTTGATGATGATGTTAAGTGTTTATTTCCAAATGTTTTCGAACAAGAAAAGTGTTTTGACTCACAAGAAATATAACATCTTAGATCAATTGGTACGTTTTTCTTGGTGGGCTTGCCTCATGCCCTTCATAGTAGAATAGATGATTTTACATGCAACCAAGAAAAGAGGATAAAGGTATGTTAAGAATGAAGTCTTAACCTCTATACTTTAACCAAGATCGGGCATGACAAGTAACTTCTTGGAATCTAAGTTCCAATGCACCACTTTGATAAACTTGTTGGATGGACTGGTTGGCTACTACAAACAAGATTCTTAATGACAGGACATCGGGGACATGGCACCTTGCGAGCATCCAACAAGCCACTAAAGGCTTTGATCAATCCTACTAGGGGCTCTTATACTTTTTACGGTAGTACCCCATTCTGAAAGACACTGTGCTAATAAGGCCTACATACCATGAGGACTTGACAGTTTAGTCTTATCCACTTATATACCGGCCCGAATGAAAAACCAGTTGGAGTCGCCTTTGAGTTCTCCTTTTAGATGTGTCTTTTAGGCAGGCCCCTCTAAAGGTAAAAAATAGCGAGCAAGCAAATCCATAGTTTGATCAACCTTCATTAAAAACAAAGGGAGAACACACGTGATACACCTAACTCACACTCGCAAGCTTTGCTCAATTTTAGTTCCCAATATGAAGTGTGGAGGTGATTACTTTATCTCAACCTAAGATCACAAAAAAAGCCTTTTGATTCTCAAGATTGTTGTAAAGAACGAGAGAAGCACATACATCCTTTTTGATGATGTTAGTTTAAGAAATCAATCACAATAACAAAGTTGCACATGTTCATTTTAACCTTTCAAAGCAATTGTGAGTTCGTTTTAAAAGCACCAAAGTAAGTGTGACAATTTGCCTTGTTCAATTTTTAATCCCAAAACAAACTTTAGTAAATTTGAGTCCTAATGTTCTTTTTAAGCTTTTTGTAGAAAAAATTGAAATTTTCTTCTTAGAGCTCAAAATAAATTTACTAGGTCCTAAAAACTTGAAAGATAGAAAATCCTTAGAAGAGGGATTATAATTTCTTCCCAAAGTGTTTCAAAACACTTGTTACAATGATGTGATAATGTTTTTTCTTTGACTTTCATGCTCCCTTATCCTTCAAAACCTACAATACAAGCTCCAAATGTCAAATGAAATCGAGAAACAAGAAGATATGAGGGTTAGATAGATGATTAAGCATAAAAACCCTAAAAGTTAGACCAAGTTTCATTATGATTTGGCATTAAATAAAAATTTGAAAATTTTAACTCTATCAAAGTTGATAATAACCTACACCATTGGATATCTTATGAAATTATACCCCATTTAAAAAAAAAAATCTTTGAAAAGACCAAAAAATGACCAAGATATGGCCATTTTAAGCTTGAATGAAAAAGTAAGAAATTCAACAGGTTATGTTTGTGATGGCAGCTCTGTTTGGAGTTTAAGTGCCGCTATATAGCGACACTAAAGATCCAGCGATGTAGTTTGAAGTTTCAGCAGTGTAGTTTGTTTCTAGAGAGGTTTTGTATAGCCCCGCTGGACTGTGAGTGGTTCTATATGGCCCCGCTAGACTGTGAGTGGTGTTGTTTCCTGTAAACACATAAAAACACAAAAAAAAAATGAAATTTTCTCAAAAAATGTGATTTGATCTTCTAGTTTTCTCTCCCTCTAGCACCAAAATGTGAGCCATGATGCCCAACCTAAAAAAACACAAGAAACAATCAATGCGTTAGATCAAATGCATGGTTAGAAACATGATTCCTCAAGAAATTCATTTGAAAGTAAAAGAAGAGGAATTAAGTTAATAACACAACAAATTTGAAGCAATAATATCAAATCCTATTCTAAAACCATGCAAACTCTTAATCTCTTAAGGGAGTTGGTGTCAATTTGATGTGAAAATTGGCCATTTCCCAACTCCAATGGTGTGATGAAGATGCTTGATGAAGGATTTATGCTTGTAGTGATGACTTCAATGGAGCTCCATGTTGAAAATCTACAAAAAACCTAACTATGCTTGGATGAAATTGATGATAAGTTGCTATGGATTTGAGTATAATAACTTTGCATGAATTGTGGATGGATCAAATGAAGGATGAACTCTTCATGTATAGATGAGATTGATTAGAGAAGAGGAAAAATGGATGAATGTGAGACTAATCTTCAACAAATGAGAAGAAGCCATATGTCATTATGTGAATGGTTGAGGAATGAGCACATTTTGAAGAATGTGCAAAGAGGGCAGAGATTCAAATTCAAAATATGGCTCAAAGGATGAGGTGAAAGATGAAGAAAATGCACATGACTCAAGAAAAGGACATGTAAGAGATTTTAAATGCTTTGTTGGAAGGGACAAGTCCTTTTGGGGCGAGATTTCAAATTTCAGGAATATTCCATCTTTGATGCCTTTTTTGAATGAAAATAGATGATTTATAAATCAATTAAATTTATTTTCATGTGCAAGTTGCAAAATCTAGAGGATTTGAGTGATTAGGATTGGAATTAATCATGATTTGATTAATTTAAATGATGTTAGTTGATTTGACCATTTTGACCTAGATTTTAGGATTTAAATAACTCAAAATGAGAAGAGAATGATTTAGAACTAGTTAAATAAATATTTATTATTTATTTAACCAAAGGGTGTGATGTTAGATTAAATTAGATAAATGTTTGATTTATTTAATTTAATTAGATGAACTTTAGAGATTTAATCAAATAATATGGATTATTTAATTAAACAAAGATAGGAAGATGAAATGACCTAGCTAATTACACAGAGACAATGATTTAATTAAATCAAGAGATTTATTTAATTAAAAGGGGAATTATGATGACTTTAATCAAATAAGGCTATTCGATTAAATTGTTAGATAGAGGGATAATTCAAGATGAAGCGATGTTAGTAGATCAAGATCGAGTGCATGTACATTTTACGTGTTTATAGTTGGTTAATGGTTGTTTCTGATAGTGTTATCATAATACTTTGTGTTCCATGTGTTAGATCTCATAGGTGATTGTTAAAGCACTTTTATTCTTCTCCCAAAATTGTTGTTCAATCATTTATGTCATAAGGAATTCAAGGCAGCATAATGTTCAAATCTAGGGTTGACTCACCTTGAGGGTTGTAAGTCAACTCTAATCATTTGTGACACAATCCTCCTCCTAATGAAGATGAAAAAGGTAGATTTGTGATTCTAGGTGGACATCCCCTTTTTCTTTTGGCATAGGTCCCTCATCTCACATCCCATTTTTAGGTCTCCTATCCATCTTCCCTCTTTTCCAAAATTTCATTTTGATGAACCTAACATTGTACATCCTCAATTATGATTTAGAGACATTCACAACCCTAGATCTAGATTTGCATTAGTGGGTTTTGCATTAGTGTGCCCTGAATTTCATGTAGGGTTTAATTTTGCATGCATCATTTAAATTCATTTCAAAAAATTTCACTTTGTTCACTATTTTTCACTAGTTGCACTTGCATTAAGAAACCTAAAATTGGAAACATCTACCACATAATTCACAATCTACAACCTGAAACAGAGAACTCAAACATCAAACCAGAAGCACAAACTTCAATTTTCCAACCTTTGTACAAAGACTCATTCTCCCTCGGGTGAACCTATCCTTGTACAAGTGTTTTTTCAAATTTTTGGGCATCATTTTGTCTTTGTTTTCTTCATTTCATTCTACTGTCAGATCTATGTTTCAATTTCAGAAAACAAAATATTCTATACTTTCTTGCATTAAGTTCAATTTGTCAAATTAAGTGCAATGATTTAAATAAAAATTGGCACTAAAAAGACATCATTTTCAAGTTGTTTCAGAGCATAATTAGTAAATTATCATGTTTCCAATTTGAAAATTGTAATATCTTTTTACACACTTGCATTGTGATTCCCACTTTTGGGTGTTTATTGCATTTTTCTAGTGCCTTTTCTCCATTTTGGGTGCACTTTTGGATTGGTGAAACTTGTATGAGCTTCACAACCTAGTGGTGTATTTCCAGTACTTTAGTGAGATATAGTTTGAGACTCATTCCATCTCATGGTAGTACATCCACCATGGATCTTGAGTTTTCTAACTCTTTCACTCATAGTCCTGACACTAGTCAACCCATTATGGATCATAGCTTTGATACCACATTTCCAATTACTAATTTTCCAACAACCAATGTAACTCATGTTGAAAAAATGGTTGCTAATGTCCCTCAATAGAAGCTACAATAAATGGATGAAGCCGTAGAAAAAATTCAAAAATTTGTGAGTTTTGAATACATTGTTGATACTACAATTCCTATCATAGATAAAATGGGGAAAATGCTTGATAATGAACAAAGAATAGAAATTGTGTGTAGTCTAGCCCATATAATTGGCAATCATGTTCCTACAATGGCTAGTTGTGCTCAAAATTTGGGGTACACTCAAATTCAAGGTGGAAATCAAATTCCTCCCTCTATAATTGTGGGGCCTCTATTCCTACATACACTCATCCAACTATTACTACAAGGCAACCAACTAGCAATGTCAATCCCACTTTAGGTATTTCCACTAGGAATCCTTTTACCTTTGTGAATTAAAATCTCATATTTCCTAATCCATCACCTCTCACAAACTTTAAATTCACTTACATCCTCCCAATACATATACACCTCCACCTTATTCACCTCCATCTCAATACTTAACCAATGATTTTTTCCTTAACCAACTTTTGCAAAATGTTTCATCCCTCCAACAAAAAAATTCCACATTGAACCAAAATCAAAATGGTCAACCTTCACAATATGTCAAAAGAAACCCATTATCCTTGGATATATATTGAGAGCAAAAATTCCACAAGGTTTAGAGATTCTTATATTTGAGAAATATGGTTGTAAAGGAGATCCTAATACCCATGTCTCAGCATATACAACATTATATATTGACTTCATCTTTGAAGATAAGAAGATGGCTAAACTTTTCCCTAGGTCTTTGAAAGATACAACCTTGGAATGGTTTTGATCTTTATTGAATAATTAAATTAGTTCATTCAATGAAATTTTTGATGCATTCCTCAACCATTTCCAAGTGCACATTGTTCCCAAGATTACCTTAGCTGATTTAATGAAGTGTAAACAAAAGGATGATGAAAAGATCACTAATTTTATAGCATGATACCAATTTCTTTACTCACAAGTCAATATTAAGATTCTATATGTCAATCTTCAAAGAATTTTCATTAAAAATTTATAAAAAAAAATCCAAGACAAGCTTGGGATGGTGAAATTTCCCTCCTTTACACATTTTTGCATGGCATTTTGTGACTATCAGAATTCAATTAACCATCATGAAGAAAAACTCCCTCTAACAACCCCAAGAAATCTGATTTTGTGCCCCATAACAATTTCCAACCATTAAAGAAACAAAATAAGAGCTTTATACAAATCAACCCACCTCAAACAAGTCAACATGTTGAGTATCAAGTTACAGCCATAAAAACAACTCCATATCAATTCAGAGAACTCGATAGACAATTTACCCTGTTACCTAATACCCTCCATTCCATAATGTTGAAAATTTTGGGTAACAACTTAATTACCTTACCTCCCATTAGAACCATTGATCCTACAAATCATTTACCTCCAAACTATAATCTGAATAATTTTTTCCATTATTACCGACAAAATGGACATGATACAGAACATTTCAAGCATCTTAAACACATCATGCAAGACCTTGTTGATTCTAATCACATCCATATTGGTGGTGTAAATGGTCAAGGAAATAATTATGTTGTCCAACCCAACCAAAATTTTCAATTTTTTACTAATCTAATGTCGAACCATAACATCTCTTTTGTAAAAACTAGTAGTAACAAGAATGATGTGATGAATGTTGACATGGATGATGATAACATGAGTGATAATGAGGATGATTCTATAGATACTATGGTTAACCTCATTGTAATTCAACCTCGTAAGGGCCAAACCAACTATTCTATGAACATTACTTTCTCAAAAAATGACATAATAAAACATGCACTCGATGGTCCTCTTTGCATCACTGAAAGAATTAATGACAAGCTTACTAATGGGATATTAATTGATCTCATGTGTGTAGAGAATTTGATTACCAAGGAATTCTTATTTTTACATAAACTTTATCAAGATTCTTACGAACAAGTGAAAGAATGGATCAAAACATATAATGGTTTTTCTTGCCCTACGATAGGTTTGATCACTCTTACTTTAAAAGTTGGACCAAAAAAATTGAATGTCTCATTCTCCATCATCCCATCATTGGACCAATTCTGTGTGAATCTTGGTTATCCATGGCTACACTACATAGATGGCATCCCATCGATAGTGCATTATACATAAAATGTATATTTGGAAATGACATCTTTACTATGCATCATAGTGGCAATAATCATGTGTCTTCCCATGGGGATATCTCATTGGATTTCTTTTTCCTCAAACCTATGGAACCTATTAAGCCTCATGAGGAATTCTTTTCAAATATTATCAAAAATTCAAGACAAAGAGCAT
>VDFB02373861.1:0-148067 GCA_007258455.2 Sequoia sempervirens | reverse complement strand
AAAACAACACAATTAGCATTAACCACACTTGGAACATACGGTTCAATGTGATCCTTAGCAAGTTGCTCAGACTTGATGACTACCTTAGTCCCATATCTCATTCTAAACACCATATGAGACCAATTTGATGATAAATAACCTCCTCTCTTGGTGATGAAGTCCCTTGACAAACATAAAGCAAAATGCAGAGGTAAGTCAATAATAGAGATGTCTTGGGGAATGGAGAAGTTGGGACAAGCGTGTAGGGTAAAGCTTAGACCCTTGATAACACCTAAAGTATTAATGGTTGTACCATCTAATCGTACAACTCCCTTCTCAAGATGTTGATACTTCAATCCTAACTTATCAGCAATTTGCTTGGGCATAACAGAACTACTTGCCCCTGAATCCACCATGCAATTGTGAACTAGTTTATCTCCTATTATCAAGGACACATAAAATGGGGGTGGTTTGACATCCTTAGCAGTTTTTTGTCCATGTTACTTCATTTCATGCTTTCATTGTTGTTGTCCTGTCTCATGAGATCAACATGTATTGTCCTTCAATAATACTTGAATAGCATTGTCTTTGATTTATATTTGCTCCTCTTTACTTTATTGATGAAAGCATGATTACTAAAGCATATGTTGAACCTATGCACTTATGGGATGAAAGATGCTCCTCCAACCTTCATGATTGCTCCAACCATTGCTTGTTGCTTTGTAGCATGAGAATATTGTGGACTGCTCCTTATCAATGACAATGTCATTCACTTATTGCATTCATTTTCACAAGTACACCTATGGATGAACACTATCAATTCCATTTTCCTCTTGTAGATTTTGCAAAGGTGTTGTCCCAGTACTTGTATCATGACCTTGATTCAACCATATTCCTGATGCAGTTATATGTGATAAACATGCATACTCTCCTCATTCTAACTTTTTTTGACAACCACCTATCACATGTGTGGGTGACCTAACAACTCGCTTTCCTGTGTGATGAATGACTGCCCAACAGGGTTGTGGTGAGTGGGCTTGACAATAATCTGAGATGCTTCCTCATTATTAAATAGATGCATAATTGAACTTGATGCATCTTCAAATCTGATAATGAAAGTTGATCAACTGGTATGATTCCATATTGATTTAATGCATTGATAAGAGATAAATCTTTGATCAAGTTGCTCAATTTCCTTTTATTTCGAAGCACATTGAGCTCTACCCTTTTGGGAGTCACATTTACTCCACATACTGCATTTGATTTGATAATGAAACAATAATCAGGCTTCTCCTAAATCTACACATGAAGCAAACAGTTAGAAAATAAATGCATACGTTGAATGTTCTTTTGTTTAATGCATTTATGGATCAGCTTATACATGCATAGGTAGGTGTGTATGTAAGGATTGAATCATTCATTGATTAGAGCCTCGATCTAACACCATGTTTTCTTCAGATGTAGGGTGAGGAGCACTACGGAGCGGGGAGAGACACAAGCGGTTCAGGGCAGCAGCAGGGCAACTTGTAACCAGTCATTCACAGGCAATGACTGGTCCCATTCTTACATGCACATTCTCTCTCTTTTACTTAGTCATGTATAAGTTGTTTCATATTTTCATTTGAATAAGAGAGCTATTCCCTTGGCTTGTGAGGGACATGTACATTTCTAGATTGTTAATAAAATATTGCCTTTGTATATCCATGTTTCTCTTTCACATTTTCTATGATGCAAAATTGAAATGACAAGGTGTAATCTGATTTGCTTTGACAATCACTCTTTCATGCATGATGAAACTAGCAGTTTTATGGTTTATCTTTAAATGTTTAAACAACATGAAAAGAACAACACTATGGTTACTTGATTTCAGCTGAAGGCTAAAAATCAGATAACATTTATGGCAAAATTTTCTATATGTTTGCCTGCTAAACATGAGACCAGTTGCCTCTTCTGTTATCCATTGGACACAGGGTCACTCAGAATGCCAACACTACTTGAAAACCACATTTCAAATAGTTGTAACTCATAACACTAGCAAGAAACACTTTGAAAACCAAGGAAAACAACAATGCGGAAGGAAAACTACCACCTAACTGTGCAGAACAGCAATTAGGGAAAACTAGAAAACCTAACTAATGTGCGCCATCACTTAGAGGAAATAGAATCTACTCTAATATGTACAAGGGTAGTTTTAGATCATACCTCAAAATAGAGTTTGAGCTGTATCCCATTGATTAGGATAGGCAAAGCCTATCCATCCATTGATGAGAGTTGAAAAGCATTATGTTCCTTGCACTCTGTAATGATAAATGGGCCGCTCCACATGCTATCAAACTTGGTATGCTTTCCAGGCCTGCTCTTCAATTCATCCCATTTCAGAACAACATCTCCCTCTTTGAACACCCTAGGTGTTGCTCTTTTATCAAACACCTTCTTGGTTTGGAGTTGATGTTGCTCCATTTCTTTCATGGCTCTATCTTAGGTTTCATCCAGCTCCATTAGTTGGGCATATCGGATAGCCATTGGGTCCTCCTCTTCAAACATTTCAAGCTAGTTCATTATATCAAGAGCTGGAAGCTAAACTGATAAAGGCAGCCTTGCCTCTTTACCATATACCAGTACATAAGGGGAGGTTCCATGGACTTCTTTGGAGTTATCCTATTTTCCCACAAGGCAGATTTTAACTTGCTATGCCAAGTTCTTTGGTTATCTTCCAAAATCCTTTTGATAATCCTGATCAGGTTTTTATTGGTTGACTCAGCCAAACCATTACCTTGAGGGTAATAATTTGATGAGGTATTCAAATGGATGCCATTTTTTATAGCCCAGTCACTTACTCTTAACCCATCAAATGCCAAAGCATTATCAGAAATGATTGATTCAGGTACTCCAAATTTGGTTACCAAATCATCATAACAATTTAAAACAACACTTTCATTGGCTTCTTTCAAAGCCACTGCTTCAGTCCATCATGTGAAATAATCGTTTACAGTAAGTACCCACTTGTGCCATGCACTCGAAGGTCAGTTAATGGCACCTATGAAATTAGTGCCCCATCACATGAAGGGTTGTTCTACTTGAATATGCTACAATGGTAAAGCTAGCAACCTCTCTTTGCCTGCAAAAATGGCACATTTTACACACTTCCTAGCCGAAGCATGGGCACCCTTAAACAAGCTTGGCCAATAATAGCCAGCTCTCATGATTTTCCATGCAATTGTTCTTGGGGCAAAATGACCCCCTCCAGTTCCATCATGGAACTCATAAAGTACTTTATCAACTGATGTTGATTAATGCATCTCATAAGGATGCCATTAATGTCCTTTCTAAAAAGAATGTTGCCAATCAGAACATAAGGAATAAACTGCAGTTTGAAATACCTATGTTTGGCTTTATCTAGACCTAGTGGACATTCACCGGTTTGCAAAAAATGAGTCATATCTTGCACCCAACCTGCATTTATTGTAACTGCATCTACTTCAAGCCCGTTATTAGCAACCAAAACTGCCTCTATTTCTGCATTTCCCTCATTTCCAATTTTCGTAGCTACTTGTTCACACAACCCTTGACCCCTGACAAGCTTCATTACCTTGATGTTAACATCATACTCCATAACCTTTTTAATCTAGCCTACCCTTTTATCATTTAAATCCCTACTTAGGGTATGTGCAGGATCATGGTGTGCCAAAAAGTGGCAATATTATGAGGGTATGTGGCTGACGACTTTTTTTTCACCCAAAATTAATGAAGCGAAAAGGGTTTTTAAAGGAGATTCTCAGCTTTCCAAAAATATATATTATCATTTAATTTGAATTTAATAAATAATTATTATTCATTTTCTATTAGAATTACGACTAAAGTCCTGATCGACAGGCTGATTGAAAAACATCTATAACTTTCAAGCGGTATCATATTTTTTGAATCCAAAAATATGCGTCACATTCTATGCTTCACATATTATAGGATTAAAAAAAGAAAAATTAAATTTCATGAATTTTTGACCAAGTTAAGGTGGTCAGACAGACGAGTTTTTATATTTTCTAAAAGTTGTAATAAAAATTCATAATTAATTATTTGCTTGGAAAAAATTGCACAAAAAAAATATGCATCACATCACGGACATAGGTCCTACTTATATATAAAATCTTACAAAAAATATTATGAACATTATGGTTTAGGGTGGTCGGACGGACACCTACTTCTTATTTTTCCTTTTGAAATTTAAATTACTAGTAAGAAATTTTAAAATTTTCACCAAATAGATTTTATTTATTTTAAATAGACCTAGTATTTTAGAAACTAAATTCAATTTTCTACAAATTCTATTATTACATATTTTTGAAATAATATAGATAACTTATTCAAATATTCGATCAAAATTTTGCCTAACAAGTGATTTTTCGAATTTTTGCCATAGGGCCTATTTTTTATACGATGATCTGCACATACCCATAGCAAGAATTCCTTCGCACTTGGGTGAGCAACCATTAAATGTACCTTGTTGTTAGAAATTAGGGGTTTGAACTTCTTCAAGATTCTTATAGCAGCCAATACATGTTTCTCTACAAAATTATATATTTGTTCATACTCCTCTAATCGTTGGCTAAAAAAGCAATTGGCTATAATAGGCCAACATTATTCTACTGTACCAGTATTGCAGAAATTATATCAATGCTACCAAAAGCATATAAAATGAAGTATTTTGAGAAGTTCAGGTTTACCAAAGTAGGGGCTGCTAATAAAGCTTCCTTTATGACCTTGAAACTATTCTTGGCCTCCTTAATTGGTCTAGCTGAAACTGGCATTCTTTTTCAGCATTGCAGTTAGTGGTTTCAACAGATTGGCAATGTTAGGGATAAACCTTCTGAAAAAATTGATTCTGCCAAGAAAACTTTGCAGCCCTTTTTTATGGTTGGGCAAGGGAAGATCCAAAATCGCACTTACTCTTTATGGATTAATGGTGATCCCCTGTTTTGACAGAATATGTCCCAAAATCTTTCCTTAATGGACAACAAAGACACATTTCTTGGGGTTAAGGTATATACCATACTCTCTACACCTCTCAAATACTTGTTTCAAATGCGCAAGGTGTTCATCAGCCTTCTTTGAAAACATAGTTACATCATCAAGGTAAATAAGTACCAAATTTTGAATCAAACCTTTAAATGCCCTATCCATTGCCCTCTGAAATGTGGCACCAGCATTAGATAGGCCAAAAGGTATCCATTTATAAGCCATGGTGCCCCATTTTGTGGTGAAGGTAGTCTTGTACTGATCCTCTTCTTTGACTAACACTTGGTTATAACCTGAATAACCATCAAGTAATGAGAATCTCTCTGAACCAGCTATAATTTGCAGAATCTACTCCATTGAGGGTAGTTGATAATGATACTTTAGCGAGGCTTTATTGAGGTCTCTAAAGTCAACACACAACCTAATTTCACCATTTTTATTTCTAATCGAGACGAGGTTAGAGACCCATGAGGTGTGTTTGATTGGAAAGATGATGTCTCCCTCAATCAGTTTGGTCAACTCCTTGACCATCAGAGGCTCAAGCTTGGGGTTTAAAGGCCTTTGTTTCTACCTAACAGGTTTAAAATTTGGCTCAAGCTCTATAGTATGTTGGGAAATTTGGGGATCAAATCCTTTCAAATTAGAATATTCCTATGCAAATACATCCTAGAACTCTTGACAGAGGCCAATAAAAGCTTGCTTATCTGTAGGTGAACAAATGTTTCCAACTTTAAGGAGCTTACCTTTGAAGATTTCAAGCTCCTCATAGTGTTCTTCTTTGACCTACATGTTGGTTTTACTCTTTTTAAGCTAGTCATCTATGCTGAAAATGGATTCCAAGGTGACTACACCCTTGGGCAATTTGTTGGACTTCAATTGGATGATCTGATCATCATATTGTTGTTTAAGCTTCTCTTGGTTGACTAATGCAAATTCCTCCTCTTTCAACATGAAGCTCAAAACTTGTTCATCACTTTCAAAGACTTGCCAATGAACGTTATTATCTAGAATAGAAGGTCTGATAACTACTTTAACATATGGCTGCAACTTTTCCTTCCTAATTTCACTTGGAATATCAACTTGAGCACCTATGGTAGCCAATCTGTCAGCATGCTTATTCTAATCCCTAGGAATAGAAATTAGATTGAAAGTGTCAAACTCTTCTATCATATCCCACACCCTATGTTTGTAGGATTTTAACACATCATTCTTAGTGACATGCAGACCTCTCACCTGATTGACAATCAATTCACTATCACCATGCACTTGCAAGAAACTAATTCCTCGCTTTCGTGCCCATTCTAAGCCTTGAACCAGACCTTCGTATTCAGCAATTCTATTAGTACAAGAGAAAGAAAATCTGAAAGCAGAGTAGTGTTTGTCAGCTTGTGGGGACACAAGCATTGCACCCCCACCAACACCATTCTTGCTTCGAAAACCATTAAAGAAAATCTTCCATACTCCGTCCTACTGATCCGATTACTATCCCATCTACTTTTTGAGGTTTGGAATCACTGAATTAGGTTCATGTAGCACGTAGACACCAAAACTAGTTTCCTCAATGTTATCATTTGGGCTATTAATAATATTCTCTGCTGCCCACTCACTTAGCAGTGCATCTGGTATACTTTCTGCTTGCAACTCTTGAGCAACAGCAAGTTCATCATCACTAAAAATAGCACAGTTAGCATTAACCGCACTTGGAACATATAGTTCAATGTGATCCTTAGCAAGTTGCTCAGACTTGATGACTACCTTAGTCCCATATCTCATTCTAAACACCATATGAGACCAATCTAATGATAAATAACTTCCTATCTTGGCGGTGAAGTCCCTTGATAGACATAAAGAAAAATGCATAGGTAAGTCAATAACAAAGATGTCTTGGGGAATGGAGAAGTTGGGAGAGGCGTGTAGGGTAAGGCTTAAACCCTTGATAACACCTATTGTATTAATGGATGTCCCATATAATTGTACAACTCCCTTCTCAAGAGGCTGATACTTCAGTCCTAACTTATCAGCAATCTGCTTGGGCATAACATAACTACTTGCCCCTGAATCCACCATGCAATTGTGAACTAGTTTATCTCCTATTATCAAGGACACATAAAATGGGGGTGGTTTGACATCCTTACTTAGTTGTTTACTACTATCTTGAGGTGTATTCATCAGGACAATACCCTTTTATTTTATTATACTTAAGCTAAACTTAGGAGTGTTTTTTATTTTTAGGTCGTGTGTTGTTTGTCTCATAGCATAGGATGAGGACATATGTCATAATCTATTTTAATCTTTGAACCTAGGGTTTCATTTAGGGTTACTTTTTTTTTATTTTATAAGGATTCATTATTCATTATTGAAATTATCTAGATGTATTAATCATTCAATATATAAGCTCAATCATGGAGCCCTTTTGGATCAAACCAATTCTCAAGGTTGCATAACACACTATCTATTTTTCTCTCTTCATGTGATAGAAATTTTGGTTACAGGTGATTACTAAGAATTTTTGGGTTCAACAATAAACTCCAACATGATATTAGAGCACCAAATATGTGACTTGTCCTTTTTTGAGATATCCAACCTTAAGGAAAAAT
This sequence comes from Sequoia sempervirens, assembly GCA_007258455.2. Taxonomy (NCBI): domain Eukaryota; kingdom Viridiplantae; phylum Streptophyta; class Pinopsida; order Cupressales; family Cupressaceae; genus Sequoia; species Sequoia sempervirens. The sequence goes on along the minus strand of VDFB02373861.1, from coordinate 140,478 downwards.
CAATGCATCCTGGAGTAAAATGAACATACTTGTTACATATAGAACATCCAAAAACCCAAGAAATTCCTATCCAAATGCTAAAGTCAAAGTTTAGAAAAATTAGCGTAATATTTTTAGGAATTGAATTTTTCATTTGTTAAAAATTTGTACAATTGTAAGGTGATGTACCATATTGTATTACATAGTTTCCATCATTATGGAGAAAACCCAATATTCTATGTGTAGACAATAAAAATTGGCCACTTTCATTTGTTTAATTTACCCCTAATTTGACAAAATTTTGTTTCCTCTATGTTAATCAAATAATACCCTATAATGATTTAATTAATATTCAATTATTTCAACCTTCATCCTAATCTACTTCTCCTATTATCCTTAAACCATAGACCATATGAAACATAGAAAAAGAGGAGGTTAAGACATCTAACCTTCTTTTTATAGTTATAGTTTCATTCAAAAGATGAAATCCAAGAACCTTGAAGTAACTATCAACCCAAGAGGTGAGTTAAGTCAAGATTTAGGGATCTTGCAATCCTTCCTTTGTACAAGGACAAGGTGGTGAGCTAAATCACAATTTGGGGAGAAGAAATTTAACTAAAAAATTAACCCTAATTCTAGGTCTATCACATATAATGCATGAATCTAACATAAAATAGAAAGGAACTGTGGCTTTTATGGTAAAACAGAGAGTAGCGAATGTTGTGCACTTGATGAAACCTTGTTGTTGTGAAACCCCAATAGGGACTCATTCACCACTTAAGGAAAATGGGTCCTAGTACACCTATCCGAAGAGCTATAAATCTAGAAATGAATCTTGTATAGTGTAAGATCTGCTTCCCCTCAAACCCTAATAGGTACTCATTCACCACTAAAGGTGAATGGGTCTTGCTAGGTCCTTTTAGAGAACTCTAAATCTGATCTTCAACTTCTAGGTCTACACTCCTTCCCTGCAACTTGGAATTCTTTCTTTCAGATCCAGACCTGCTAATAGTCTGCAAAAGAAAAATGAAGCTTGTTAGGGGATAAGGGTTTACCTCATTCAAACCCCATGTTGGTAATTAAACCTTTTTATGATGAATGAAAATCTGAAATATATAATGTGTGTGCAATCCTAACCTTAAGTGTGTCTCAGATTAAGATACCTAATAATGTAAAGGCAATTCTATTTAATTGTATTAGAATAGAACCCTAAAAGGAAACATTGACAATGCAAGTGACCTACTAATGAAGATCCCAAACCCTCTTAATAAGTCACAAATCTGAATATACCTCTTTTTAGGCTGCAAGTAGGATGATCATAGAATATGGAATCACTTAGGAAACAAGTCCTTAGGCTTGGTTGTATGTATTGTGCATCTACAAACACCTAGAATCCCTCATGATTCTCCATAGGCATCTACTATCAATCCATCAACAATGCTTGATGTTTGACACAAAATGAGCTTGAAGAATTGAAATGTTGCTCCAAAACTTCACTCTTGTTTTCTTCTTGAATATGAATGCTTGATCTCATGAAAATTATTTAGACTCATAAATTTCTTCTCTTCTCTCTAGTTGAAAGTTATGCAAAATAACCTTATATTTATACATAACTTAAGATTTAACCCCAAAATTCAAATAAAGCAAGCCGAAATCAGATCTATAATTGAAAATTATTAAAATCCCACCACAAATAAATTCAAAAAGGGGTATCCTATGTGAGGAGGACCCATTTTCCACCTTGGGCGAATGGGTCCTAGCACAATTTCCTAGGACCACACTTTGGGGTTTGAATGAAATAACATAAAAAAACCCATTTCCAATATGTCAATAAATGGATGTCCTATGTGAGGAGGACCCATTTGCTACCTTGGGTGAATGGGTCCTAGCACAGATTTTTAGGACTCCAATTTTTCCAAGTTAAATTTCATGCAATATCGTTAATGGGTGTTGCAATAGATCCTTGAAAATGTAACTAATAAGGCTTTGATTTGAATTAAAGGGCCAATTAAGCTCTAAGTAACCACAATTATTTAATGAAACCCTAGATTAGTGTGAAAGTGTAAGAAAACACTTTACAACACCCTAAATAAAGCAAAATTTAAGTACATTTTATTAAAAAGGGCCCTAGATTCAATATGAATGTGTACAACACATTACAACACTAAATCAAAGAATTATTAGGTTAATTTGTTATTAATTATTTCCAAATTAAGTGTGAAAAAGGGTTACTTCTTTCTACACTACACCATAGTATCTCTTATCTATTAAATAGAGTAAATCCCCTTATTTATTTAGTTTAATCTCTAAATCCCCTTTCCTCCAAATAAAAATTAAATCTAATTATTTAATTCATATTTTTCTCTCTACAAATGTCCCATCCTCCAACTCTCCCACTTGTCCTCTAATCATAATACTAATCCTAATCGTCACCTAACCTACCCACTAAGCATGTGCACACACTTAATCCATGATTAAGTGGGTCAACCCTCCCCATCACATCAATCACATGGGCCTTGTCCCCTCAAGGATACAATCTCCCTCTCAAACCATCTCATTGTGCCACTTAGCACAATATTGTGGCTTGAGAGATCACATTCATCCTCAACCCTTGATCTCCATTAAGCAATCTTATCCCTTCATCTGTTTTATCACAAAATCTATATCCAACACTTAGCCACTTCATCAAATATCTCACTCATTTTCATTGGAGCATCATTATGTTGCCAAAATTTCATGAGCACACATCCAAATCAAAAATTATGGGTAAATCTACTCAATAGGAGGCCTAACATCCAATTCTATGTTGGTTTGAGATTTCTTTCCTTGAGTGTTTTGCTTTTTGTGTTGTTTAGGTTTTATTGTGATTTCCTTTTGATTTAGGCACAAGTTTCACTACACTCTATGCAATAATCTGGTGACCTGACATACAAAATCAAGTTTGGTGGCTATTTTAAAAAATAACATCTTTCCCAATAGGTTTCAAGTGATTACTCACTAACAATGGGGTTTTCTCAATGTGTGTTTTAATTTTTGGTGACTATGATGCAAGCAAAGCTACCTAATCCCAATGGATTTCCACCCTACATTATCTACTCCACTAGAAGCTTCTGACCAAGCAAGTATTGGAAAACCACCAGTGATCTCTAAAAATGATTCCCATGCACCAAACACCATTTCTTGGAATTTTGAAGCTATTTATTGATCTCTATCTGTAGTTATTAGTAAGGTAGTAGTTTTTCATGCTTTAGATCATTTTTATGACAACCCTAAGTATGTGTTGGAATTTTATGGTATATTTCAATGACTTGATTGCTAATTTCATGATTATTTCTATCTGATGCCAACCCCTATACCATCTACTTGGCCCTCAAAAACCCCTAATTTTTCCTAAATGAGTATTTTTTTATTTTTGGCATAACTTGAGTGTATAGCATTGGATTTTTGCAAATGGAATATTAGAAAAAACCTATTTCCTCATACTTTCTAGTGGTGTAAGTCCCATTATTAGATTTTTCTATTGATAAATTTTATCACCTATTGAAGTTAGTGTTGGAAGTGGATTCCCTCTCAGAGGGGGGATGAATCAGAGTGATAAAAATTTTCACTCTTAAAGCACAAGTTAAACTTTTTACCTTTAACTCAATACAACTTTGTTTATGTGAGTGCAACTTGAGACTTGACTTAACATTTAACATATATTAAAAGAATCATGTGATATTTTCAATTAAGCTTTATGAACAATCTTGCTGTGCTTTTCAAAATATAACTTAAAGACTCCACAAAATATAACATTGCTTTACTTTTTAAATACTTTTAAACATTCACACATGGAGTATAAAATGCACATTTCAATTTTCTTTATGAAATACTTTTAATGATCAAATTTGTAAAATTTACTTTGAATTACAGACTTGAACAAATTGAAAGTAATCTTTTGAACAAACGTAATGTATCAGAGCATTGACTAACTGAATGAGCACATTAACATGAAACTGAATGAGAGACAAAAACACATCACAGAACACAAAGATTTCCTGAGTGGAAAAACCCTCTTGGGGTATAAAAAAACCACTCACAAATTGATCTTTTTATTCATTCAAAAGAGCACCAACTCTGTTAAAATGTGGAGCACCAACTCCATTACAATGTGGAGCACCAACTTTATCTAAAACTCAAGGTATTGCAACCTATTAGAACCTTATAACTGCAATGACTATATGTTACAAAATTACAATAGGATACACAAATGATTTTGCAATAATACCCAACTCAAATCTCTATAATCAAATTAGAGATGTAAACCTCTTTAAACTCTCTCTTTTTCATTTCAAATACAAATGATATCACTATAATAACAATCTTTTTTGTGCTCAAGAACCCTTGTTCTCAACTAAATATATTTTCTCTTCTCTCCTTCAAACAATTGATTAAAGCCATGAATTTATACAATGTAATTCAGTTAAAAAAGATTCCAATAATGGAATAACCATTTCTAAAAAATGAGTCTTTATTCATTAATCAACCAATTTTTTCAAACTAGTTCTCAAAGCTAAGAAAATGCAATTAGGCTTCCATGCCATTTCAATCTCAAAATAACCCTTCAGAAGAGAAATCTTAACAACTCTCAAATCCTAACTATAGAATAATGTATTTTAAATCTGAGCAGATTATAAACAAAAACTAACTGAAACTATTCATATTTGAGCCTGATAACAAACTAATCTTGCTTGAAACAAAGCATAAAGGCTCAATAATACTTGTTGACAAATGCAAAGAACTAGAAATAGAATACTTGACTTTGAGCTTTTCAAAACTGTCAATCAACTCTCTTCCATGTTTTTCACAAGAAAAAACCACCATCTGAATTGCCAACCTCCAAAGTTCAACATAACCAATACCCACATCACCATTCGAGCTAGAATCTGCATAGTAGCTCTGTAACTGTTTGCTAATGGCAGTGGGTTAGGGTAAGCTTACACAGTGAACTGGAACCATTTTCATTTTCTTTACCCTAAGTTTATTCAAGCTTATCGAATCCTCAATGCAAATGAATAAAATTTGGAGTCCATGAAATAAAACATAATCATTTTAAGATCTGGCCCAAAACCGTCATGATAATTCCACATAATTTTCCACTCACTGTCCACGTGAGTTCCTACTGTCCATGTCAACTAAAATTAACACAACAATAATGATGTCACCAAACAAAGCCAAATCACTATCAAGTAAACCATCAAATGTCAATAAGTTGATAGCAAAATGACATGAGCCTGAAACCTGCTAATAATATCATCGATGTCACCATTCTTTAAAGTATAACATTTATGAGCCTGAAAACTATGATGTCGGCCTAAGTGCTATATGGAATGCACTTTGAGGACAATAAAATGTTTCCATGCAAAGTCAATGAACCTGATTATGAATCAAAGTTCTAATACACATATCAACTCCCTAAAATAAGTCGATGTCACCTTGCATATAAGCCTAAGTTTTAATATCAATAAAGTGCATAGAATAGCTGACAAAAAATAATGAAGTATAATGACATCCATGCCATTTTAAATTTCCCTCTTCACAAGGTCAAAATCCTTTTATCAACATGGTCAAAGACATATGCTTTTAGAAATTGAAGAGTTGAATTCAAATATGACTTTATTCAAAGTCATTTACCAAAGAAAGTTAGCCAAAATAATTCCCAAAACAATATTATAATATTGCCATAAATATTACCTTCGAGCCATGGAGGTGACTTTTACAAAGTCACATGAAATCAACACTATGGTAAACAATGATTATCACCTTTAGAAGTTGATTATGAAATCAAGACAATCTAAAACATATGAACTGGATGAAGACTTCATATATAACAATCATTGTGTCCTAGCTAGTGATGCCAAGATAATGTGAAAGAACCATGAAGATATGAAACAAAAAAACCATTTGAAGAAAACATAATAACCTCATATACCAATGATTCCAAATGAAATATCAAACTCAAGTGACAAAGAGAGCATTAATATAATTCTGATCCAATGTGACATATATCAAATAATGTATCATAACCGTTGACACCAAAGAATTGTGTGACAGCCATGAAGATCATCAATAGAATTCCATGAAGACATAATCAAATAAATCTTGTCAATGATACCATGATCAAACTGATAATGAGCAATTGAAATAATATACCTAATGTGCAATAAAGAAGGGACAACCTGTCCAAATGAAATGTCCAAATGAAACCAACTATGTATGACATGTAACCAATACCAATCACCAAGATACCAAGCCAAGCCTGTGATGTCTAAAGCATGATATCATCAATCTAAACTTGTGTTGTGATCTCTGAAGCATGATAGGAAACAACCATCAATCTGAACCTGTACTGTAAATATCGAAGCACCATTTGTGTCTTTGTCACCAAGGACAAGCTATTGAGGGGTGAGAACAACAATCTCCCCCTTTTTCCTTGATGACAAAACACAAATCTCTCTCCCCCTTTTTGCATCAAAGACAAAGGGTAGAAAAAAATGTGTAATGCCTCAAGTAGATATGTATATATATATATATCCATATAAGTAACATATGAACATGTTGATATCATAGAAAAAATAACAATATGTCCTTTCCAAGAATCTCAATCCATATCATCAACACTAGAGTAAAGGAAACATAAGATTATAATGCAACAAACCTAATTGTCAAAATGATACCTGAAGATTGAAGACCTATTACCTTGGCATTTTCTTTGTCATCAAGGATTGAAGACCAATTAATTGAACATACCAACTTCTTTATCATGTTAAACTCCATCCTCCATTGTCTCCAAAAGAAACTTTGATTAGTACTGATACATTGAGTCACAAGAACATCTAAGAGGCTTTGCATCAAGATACTTCCAAGAAAAACCATTACATCCAAAACTTAAGCATCCATAATATGCTCATTTAAAACAAGAAAGCGATAAGAACCAATAGCATATAATGATCTAGAGCACCAAAAGTGGACAAACAAGCTACCAAAGCAGACCAATGGATCATGACAATGTATTACCAATGCCCATTGCATCAACTTTCTAACTGTAAAAACAAAGTTACCAACATGTATAACCATGTATCAAAACATCAACTATGACAGCATTGAAGACATTATGAGCATCTCACTGTAAATCTCTTCCAAACATGATATTATCCAACATTTGTCATAATATCACAAGAATCTACACTTAAAGCACGCTATGTGAAAAACAAATCTCAAGATATTCTCAACAAATAGCCTTGCTCCCCCTGACTAAATACATAGAATTAATCAAAGACTTCAAATCTATTCAAGCACCTATTAAGAAGTTGCAAATCCATGTACTATGAAGTCTGCCCAAAAATATTAACAAAGATATCTGCCAATGTTATATCAACTCATCCTACTAATGTCAATGTACCATATCAAATTCCTCTGTAATAGTAAAAACAAACTGTCATATCCAATATTATACTAAAATCTCTTGAATAACACTATCAAGTGTCATTGTAATAGCAATATTGAAAATACATCAAAGAAGATATGTAAATGGAAAAGCAGATAACTATCATATGCAAGTGGTACAAATGGGAAATATAAAAACCACTACCACAATGTTCTTGCAACAATCATCAAACACTTGTGTTTCTCAAAAAAATCATCATTGTATTATTCAATATGAACAAGACTTAGAAATAAACCAATACACCAGCACTGCTTCAAATAACACTACTGCATGTAAAATATTTTGTCATGAAGCTCTCCCTGAATTTTGCAAATGAAATGCCAAAGACATAATAGACTTGCTAATGCAAATTTCATTAGTACAACTCATTATTCATTTACTCTCAACTCATACACAACAAAATAGGCTTGTTACAACATAATAGACTTGCAAAAGTAACAACACAACACTACATCATTATAAGTTACCTTTAACCCATGACATGTTTGCATGCTTTCATTGTCTCACCAAATGCACTGTTCAAACTGAATCACTATCACCATGGTTATCAAACTTCTTGTTGTAGTTTTACACAATTTAGAATTGCTATCCAACTCATACCTGCAATCTGAACCATCAAAAACAAAAACATACCACAAAACTATCAATTGTATTTTTGTAATAAATGTGTCAGGGAGACACAAAAGAATGATGCAACCTGAAACAACAAAACTATTATGCACAACAAATCTGTCAATGTTGGCATGCATGCTGCCATGTCTCATTATTGATTGCATAGGGGTAACAAATGTTATCATAAAAGACCCCCCTAGACCTTTGTCTCTTCTCAAGACCTGGATGGTGTCACTTTTGCAAGGGGTGCACAAGGAGTTTTCATAAATTCAACTTTATTGTTCTTCTCAACAATTTGATTTCTCTTTCTTCTCCATACTAATACAAACTTTTTCATTTGTTTGTTTAAAGTATTCATTTTTTTATTAAAATTGCATTGTTGTACTTTATGCCCAACATTATTAAATCTGAAACAAATGATCTTATGATTGATTTGAGGACCAAAAGGCTTCTTATAGGCATTTCCAACTTTGTTAATTTCATGACTATCATTTGTATTCATCCTACAATATCTTCTTAAGTGACCAAAGTTGTTGCATATGGCAATCTCATTTCTAGAGATATTAAAATGATTCTTATTTGACCACCTCATGCAATGAATTGCTTTATGACCAAAATCATTACACTCATAACAATATCCTTGAAAAGAGTGACTATTCCTAAAAGACTGATTTTTCCAAGAGCGTAAAGATCTAAAAAAAATTCTCCTTCAAGGTTTAGATAATCAAACTTTTTAACTTCCAAATCAAACCTTATAACTTCAGCCTTCCTCTTACATTCCTCAATTTCAAATTTCTGACTTATAATCATATTGACCTTGAGAGATAATTCTTCAAACAAGATATCATTGTCTGAATTTTTCTTCAATGAAGTTACCTCATCTTCTAGCTTCTTACACAACTCATTCTTGTCTCTTAACTTGACTTTCAATTCCTCTTCAGTTCTTTGTCTATCATTCATTTGAGCTTTCAAAGATCCAATAACCTAATTATAATTTTTCATTTCAATTTTATTGACATTGCTTTGTTGTAACTGCACCTTGAGATCCTGATTTTCTTTTCTAAGCTTCTTAATTTCATTTAAAGCAACAATCATTTCTTCTTCCAAATCAACCTCAAACTCATCACCTTCATATTATTTTTCACTTACCAAGTGTATTTATTCTTCTCCAACTACAGGATCACATTTAGGATTAATTGGCAAGGGTATTTCTTGAGACAAAACTTCACTAGACTTTACACTAGTGTTTTTCTTCTGACTTCTATTTCTTTTGCACTTACCCATAGTTCTCTTATCAAGAACTTGGTTGAACTTAATCTGGTTAGGTTTATGCAAGAGTCATTTTACACCAACATTAATCAAAATCATACATGTTTTCACAAAACATATAGACTATACAAATAGACAGAAATACCTTCTTGAACTTGTGACATATTTGACAAACTTCTAAGACCAGAATCAATCCTAGGTATGAAACCTAATGGAGGACCCTATTCTCTGATACCACTTGTTGGAAGTGGATTCACTCTGAGAGGGGGGGTTGAATTAGAGCAATAAAATTTTTAACTCTTAAAGCACAAGCTCAACTTTTGACCTTTAACTCAATGTAACTTTGTTTATGTCAATGCAACTTGAGACTTGACTTAACATTTAACATATATTAAAAGCATCATGTGATATGTTCAATTAAGCTTTATGAACAATCTTGTTGTGCTTTTCAAAATAGAATTTAAAGACTCCCCAAATAATAACATTGCTTTACTTTTGACATACTTTTAAACATTCACACATGGAGTATAAAATGCACATTTCAATTTGCTTTATGAAATACTTTTAATGATCAAATTTATACAATTTACTTTGTATTACAGACTTGAACAAATTGAAATTAATATTTTGAACAAACGCAATGTATCAGAGCATTGACTAACTGAATGAGCACATTAATATGAAACTGAATGAGAGACAAAAACACATCACATAACACAAAGATTTCCTGAGTGGAAAAACCCTCTTGGGGTATATAAAAACCACTCGCAAATTGATCTTTTTATTCATTGAAAAGAGCACCAACTCTATTAAAATGTGGAACACCAACTCCATTACAATGTGGAGCACCAACTCCAATAACTTTTCCGAAGCACCAACTTCATCAAAAACTCAAGGTATTGCAACCTATTAGAACCTTATAACTACAATGACTATCTATTACAAAATTACAATAGGATACACAAATGATTTTGCAACAATTCCCAACTCAAATCTCTATAATAAAATCAGAGATGTAAACCTCTTTAAACTCTCTCTTTTGCATTTCAAATTAAAATGATGTCACTATAATAATAATTTTTTCTATGCTCAAGAACCCTTGTTCTCAACTAAATATATTTTCTCTTCTCACCTTCGAACAATGGCTTAAAGCCATGAATTTAAACAATGTAATTTAGTTACAAAGGATTCCAATAATGGAATAACCATTTCTGAACAATGAGTCTTTATTCATTAATCAACCAGCTTTCTCAAACTAGTTCTCAAAGCTATGAAAATGCAGTTAGGGTTCCATGCCATTTCAATCTCAAAATAACCCTTCAGAAGAGATTAACAACTCTCAAATCCTAATTATAGAATAATGCATTTTAAATCTGAGTAGTTTATAAACAAAAACTAATTGAAGCTATTCATTTTGAGCCTGATAACAAACTAATCTTGATTGAAACAAAGCATAAAGGCTCAATAATACCTGTTAACAAATGCAAAGAACTAGAAATAAATACTTAAATTTGAGCTTTTCAAAACTATCTATCAACTCTCTTCCATGTTTTTCACAAGAGAAAACCACCATCTGAATCACCAACCTCCAAAGTTCAACATAACCAATACCCACATCACCATTCAAGCTAGAATCCACATAGTAGCTCTGTAACTGTTTGCTAATGATGGCGGGTTAGGGTAAGCTTACACAGTGAACTGAAACAATTTTCATTTTCTTTACCCTAAGTTTATTCAATCTTATCAAATCCTCAATGCAAATGAATAAAATTTGTAGTCCATGAAATAAAACATAATCATTTTGAGATCCAACACAAAACCGTCATGATAATTCCACATAATTTTCCACTCACTGTCCACGTGAGTTCCTACTATCCATGTCAACTAAAATCAACATAATAATAATGATGTCACCAAACAAAGCCAAATCACTATCAAGTAAACCATCAAATGTCAATAATTCGACAACAAAATGAAATGAGCCTGAAACCTGCTAATAATATCATTGATGTCACCATTCTTTAAAGTATAACATTTATGAGCCCGAAAACTATGATGTCGGCCTAAGTGCTATATGGAATGCACTTTGAGGACAATAAAATGTTTCCATACAAATTCAATGAACCCATTTATGAATCAAAGTTCCAATACACATATCAACTCCCTAAAATAAGTCAATGTCACCTTGCATATAAACCCGAGTTTTAATATCAATAAAGTGCATAAAATAGCTAACAAAAAATAATGAAGTATAATGGCATCCATGTCATTTTAAATTTCCCTCTTCACAAGGTCAAAATCCTTTTATCAACATGGTCAAAGACATATGCTATCAAAAATCGAAGAGTTCGATTCAAATATGACTTTATTCAAAGTCATTTAGTAAAGAAAATTAGCCAAAATAATGCCCAAAACAATATTATAATATTGCCATAAATATTACCTTCGAGCCATGGAGGTGACTTTTACAAAGTCACATGAAATCAACACTATGGTAAACAATGATCACCTTTAGAAGTTGATTATGAAATCAATCGAATCTGAAACATATGAACCGAATGAAGACTTCATATATACCAATCACTATGTCCTAGCTAATGACACCAAGATAATGTGAAAGAACCATGAAGATATGAAACAACAAAACCATCTGAAGAAAACATAATAACCTCATATACCATGATGCCAAATGAAATATAAAACTCAAGTGACAAAGAGAGCATTAATATAATTCCAATCCAATTTTCCATTATCAAATAATGTATCATAACCATTGACACCAAAGAATTGTGTGACAGCCATGAAGATCATCAATAGAATTCCATGAAGACATAATCAAATAAATCTTGTCAATGATGCCATGATCAACCTGATAATGAGCAATTGAAATAATATACCTAATCTGCAATAAAGAAGGGCCAACCTATCCAAATGAAATGTCCAAATGAAACCAACTGTGTATGACATGTAACCAATACCAATCACCAAGATACCAAGCCAAGCCTATGTTCTCTGAAGCATGATACCATCAATCTGAACCTGTACTATGATCTCTAAAGCATGATAGGAAAAAACCATCAATCTGAACCTGTACTGTAAATATCAAAGCACCATTTATGTCTTTGTCATCAAGGACAAACTACTGAGGGCTGAGATCAACAGTTAGAACATCATTTTATGCTTTCACCAGGCCATAAATTTTTACTTATATCTCCAATTTTCATGATTCTTGTAGCATTGGAAAGGTATTTCAAAGCTCTTTGAATATATCCATGCACTTTTTCTAGAATCTACCCTAGATATATATTTATTTTATCATGATTTCACATTTTTATTAATTACTTAGATTTCTTGGCACTTTAAAATGATTTATTTACATGACTTTATGTGATTTTCCTTGCATGCATGGAGATTATTGGTCTTTGATTTCATCATTTGAAGAGGCATCATGTGTTTTTTTATCCTTTCATGGTAATCCTAGAAAATCATAATTATGAGTATTGGAAAAATAACATCCTAACACATCTTAAGTGCCTTAATATTAAATTGTATTATTTATATGAACTTGTTGGTAAGTGGATTGGCACTTGAACTAATACTTGACTCACCCAATGGAAAATGAAAATAACACACCAACAATTGGAGAGATTTCCTATGAAATAGAAATCTTCCTCTATGTTTAAGAGGGGTAGCTTCCTCGTATGATAGAGATTTTTAGGATTTTTGTGTACTTTTAACCTGAAAATACATAAAAGATGAAAAGGAAGAAAATAAAGAGAGCTAAACAATAAAGACCATACTGGAAGGCATATGAATACCAAATAGGACTTTGTGATTGAGAGTCATTGCAAAGGGGGTTTCACAATAATATATATTTTAATATGCAATGACAATGAGAGAAGGATTACAAATCTTGATATATGAAGAAATGAGTTATTTTAACACATTCAAACTGAGATACCAAAGCTTACTTATGTTTCATTACATCAATTGCATAGATCAATAAGCATTTAAATATATAAAAAATGATCTCCACCAAGACATAAAAGGATTAATAGTTTGACATATGAAAAATCAGTAATAATAACTCAAATACATTCAAAATATACAAGAAAAAAGTATTTTGTATTATCTTTATAAAATTCAACACTTTCAAAAGCCCTTTTTGTACAATGTTTAGTTGTAAAAAAATTGTCAAAATCCCTCCAGAGTTTCCTCTCTATAAGAGTTCCTCTTTACATTTGAAAAGGCCTTGTATTTATAGGCTTCTTTCTTGTAACTACCTTGTAACCACCCAATAACTACCTCCTAACTACCCTCGAAATACAATACTATTAGTTAGTTATGATTTACATCACTTTTTCAGAAATAAGGTTCATTTTCTAACCTTTTGATTATAATAAGTTATATAATTCACTTTTACAAAAATGATTAGAAACCTATAACTTTTTCAAGTTATGAATTTTGTCAAGGTACTTGTCCATGTCTTTTTCAACTCCACCTATACTTGTAACCATATCATCATCAAGGTACTCAATAAGATAAAACTTATATCTTTCTATTGAAATGAGCAGATAATATCAAGGTTCTCTACGAGGATGGAGAAAAGCTTAAGTATTGCAACATACCCATAGTTTTGGTATATCAACTATTGGAATAAGAATATCCATTTGTAATAAGAGACAGTGCAATCCTCTAAGCATGAAAACTCACATGATCATCATAGATCTAAATGGAATTTGATAATGAAATTTAGAGCTTCCTCAAGATAGTTAACATAGCTAACAAGATCACCTATACATGCATACTTTTCCATTTATAAGAACAATGTGGAAAATATCACTCATCAAACGAAAGTATAACTTTTCACTGTCTACTAGCTCTATAATGAAACACCAATAAATATGACACCATTTTACCTTATGTCATGATTTTACATTATATCAAAGAGAAAAAGATCTTCTTTGTCATAACCATACATGGAAAAGTGTAGATAACAACGTTGGGAAATGAACCTCTTACCAAAAACTCATTGTATATTTCCAAAACTCCTTTGGGATCTCCTGCCTTACAAAAGACATGAACCAAAGTATTCAAAGTCTTAACAGTGGGATTGATTTCCTTGCTTGCCATCTCAATGAGTAACTCAATTGCTTCTTTAATATTTCCTTTATCACAAAACCCTTTTATTAGCATATTGTAAGTACACAAATCAAACATTTACCTCAAGAGCTCAACAAAATCTACCCTATTGCAAAGGACATTCATGGAAATATTGAAATTCATACTAGATATGGGAACTTTAACATCAACCAAACAAAATAGCTATTTCAAGGCTATTGTTTTTCACCAATGCATTCAAAAGAACATTAAATATTTCAACATTGGGCTCACAAAAGTCATGCATATATATGAAAGTGCTTTTTCCTCTGACATCCCACACTTATCATCTCCATATTGAACCAACTACTTCCTTTGGAATGAATGCACTTGAAAGGCTCCTTGGATATAGGTTGTTGCTTAAGTAGCAGTTTTGAATGTAACGAGTGAATATTTTAATGACAATCAGTCTTATCTTCCATCAAGTTGAAGAACATTGTGCCCTACCATAGTATTTATAGCTTTCTCACTAGCAAGAATTGCTAAAATAGTGCCCATAATATTTTCATTTATTGATAAATTAGATAGATGACTTGTCAAAGAAGACTCTACCAAATAACCTACAATGCCTTTGTGTCCCCTATTGGAAGCAAAATTTATAGGTGTATGGCCAGCAGAAAATTCGGGCATTGGATTTGTCAATGCCCTGGAACTGCCTCTAAGTTGATAAGTGAAAACACTATCCATTCTCTTCCATAATATGCAACCCAGTGAAGTATTCTCCAACTATACAAGTCATAAAATACATTTGCATTCATTTCCTAGTCATAACTATTGGTAGGTAGGGCTGCAAAAATATAGAAACAATGTTGTAACAGGATGATGGACATAATAGAAAAATAACAAAACACAGTGTAGACACAATAAAATATGACACATAAAATAACTTTTCATATATTCCTCTTGATTTCACAAAATTATAAAATCAGGGAGTACTTGCTCTTTTTACACTAAAAAATATTCAACATTGAATTTGGACTACTTTCCAATACTTGAAATTATACAAATACCTAAACTAATGTTGACTGTGTAGTGTTGTAGCTATTGTTGTTCATTTGTTGCTTCTGCACATTCTTTTCTACATGTTGTTGTCTCCATATTATGTGTTGAACATTCCTTCATCTACTGCAGTAGGGTATTCTCAAAATACAAAAATAAAACTCAACACTAAAACCAATAGTTGCATTCTATTTGTTTGTCTTCCTTGTTCAAAATTTGAAATTTAAATTTGCCTAACATATTAAATGCTGCATATTCAAAATAGAGTTTTCAAGTCTACGTGGGGGTAGGTGAGAAAATGTTGAATGAGAATTAAAATAATTCCAACACTCCCCCTTAATTTGAAGTTGGATGTCATTCTGCAATTTTCTTTCGGAGTTGATCTATTAAGTTGTCCACAATGCCAAGCCTGTCTCTTAGGCATTCAAAGCTTTCTTTTGACAATGCCTTGGTGAAGATATCATCAAGTTGATGTTCTAATCTGCAATACTGCAATTCAATCTCACCTTGTTCTACCAATTTCCTTATGAAATGATATCAGATCTCAATATGCTTGTCGTGTCCATGGAACACTGGGTTCTTTGTTAGGGCTATTGAGGACACATTGTCACAATTTATGACTATGTTGTCTTCTTGTTGTTCCTTCAAATCTGAAAGTATCCTTCTCAACCAAATAGCCTAACATGATGTTGCATTTGCTGCAATATACTCAGCTTCTGTTGTGCTGAGAGAGACAATAGGTTGCTCCTTTGATGCCCATGAGATTGCACCTGATCCCATGTTGAAAACATATCCTAATGTGTTCTTCCTATCATCTAAATTTCATGCCCAATCACTATCTATGAGACCAACTAACTTAAACTCATTTGATGTAGCATACAAAATGCTATAACTTGTTCCATTCACATACCTCAAGATCCTCTTTCCTACTTTCCAATGTGTGTCCTTAGGCTTCTCCATGAACCTAGAAATTAGGCTTAATGCATACATTAAATTAGGCCTTGTTGATGTCAAGTACGCCAAACTTTCAACCATACTCTTGTAGAGGGTTGGGTTCACATCATTATTGTTGTCTTCTTTGCACAGTTTCAACCTTGTTGTTGTTGGCATTGGGGCAAGTTTGGTGTTCTGCATTTTGAACCTCCTTAAAATATATTTGGCATAGTTATTTTGTGAAATAAATATTCCATGCTCTATTTGTTAAAATTCAATATAAAGAAAATTAACAAACCTAAATTTGTCATCTCAAACTCATTCTTCATCACTTCTTTGAAATTAGAAATCAAGTTGTCACTGTTCCCAATAAAAATTAGATCGTCTACATATAAAATAGCTATTAAAATATCACCTTGTGTTGCTTTAATGTAGAGTTTTGGCTCATTTCTACTTTTTATAAAGTCATTACTCAACAAATAAGAGTATATTCTATTGTACCATGCCTGATGTGATTGTTTTAGCCTGTAGAAAGCTTTTTGGATCCTATATACCTTGTCTTCTTGTCCTAGGACTTCATAGCTAGGAAGTTGCTCCATATACACTTCATTTTTCAGCACTTTGTTCAAGAAGGTGAACTTCACATCCATTTCAAACACCTTCCAATTGTGTTGGGCTGTAATTGCTATGACTACTTGAACTATTTCCAACCTTGCAACTGGTGCATAAGTCTCATCATAATCTATACTAGGTTGTTGTTTGTATCCTTTCACCACTAGTCTTGCTTTATGCCTTTCAATTTTACCTTTTGTTGTACACTTGATCTTGTAGACCCACTTGACTCCAATCACTTGTTTATCCTTGGGAAAATTGGTCAACTCCCATGTTTGATTCCTCTCTATAGCTTCCAACTCTTCATTCATGGCCTTACACCACTTCTCTTCTTTAACTGCTTCCTCAAAGTGTGTTGGATCACTACAGGAGAATAATACAAAATCAAAATTTTCATCAAAATCAACATGCCTAGTGTTGTCATAAATATCCCTCACACTCTTTTTCTTTCATGGCATCAATGATGTGAGTGTAGGGTCTAAATTAGCTTCTGAGCTATTGCTACTCTGACCTCTGGAATTGTTGTACTGCTGACTATCGAAGCTACTACTCTGCTGTACTCTGGAGTTGTTACTTTGTTGTTTATGTTCAAAGTTGTTCTATTGAACACTGTTAAAGTTATTTTTTTGAGTACCACTAGAGTTGCTATTTTCTAAAGCTCTATAGTAGTTTCTTCTTGACCTACTTCTCTCTTGAGATCCTTCTAGGTTGTTGTCTTCTGGAACTTCCTCATCATCAAGGGGTATTGTAACTGAAATACCCGTGGTGTTTTCCACTATTCCATCCCATGCTTAATTCTCAATGAACACATCTCCGCTAATATCAACCTTTTTGGTGATAGGATTGTACAACTTGTAGGCTTTTGAATCTCCACTAAAGCCTATGAAAATACATTTTTCACCTTTTTCATCAAATTTTTGCCTCTTCTTTTTTGGTATGAATGCATATGCCACACAGCCAAATATTATTAGATTCTCAATGCTCCATTTGTTGTTTGTACACACCTCTTGTGGAATCCTATCATGGACAGCCTTTGTAGGACACCTATTCAATGTATAGATTGTTGCTGCTACAACTTCTCCCCAAAAAATGTGTGATAGTCCTTTTGCTTTCAACATACTTGCTTCCATGTCTTGAATTCTTATTTTCCTTTTAGCCACTCTGTTTTGTTGTTGGGTATACCTAGTTGTGAATTGTTTATGAATGCCCTCACTCCTAAAAAAATTTAGAAATTATTTGGAGATGTACTCTCCCCTGTGTCTTTTCTAAGGGCTTTGATATAGTGACCACTCTCCTTTTCAACTAATACTTTAAACCATTTAAATTTCTCAAAGGCTTCTAATTTATTTTTCAAGAAATAGACCCATATTTTTCTACTGTAATCATCTATGAATGTCATGAAATAGGTATTTCTAGCTAAGGTGGGGATTTTCATGGGTCCACACAAATCTAAGTGCACTAATTCTAATGGTGCTCTTTCTCTCCTAGAATACCCTGATTGAAAGGGTTTTTTATGTTGCTTTCCTAAAATACATGCTTCACATTTTCCATCAAGTTCTACAATAGATGGTAAACCTCTAACCATTCCTTTCCTAGACAATAAACTTAAACTAGAAAAGCTTAAGTTCCCATACCTTAAATTCCAAAGTTTGGATAGGTCTTTGATCACTGTTCTGAATGTAGACTATTATTCAATTGTTGATTGTTGTTCTTCTACTATCAGCATTGGAGAACATTGTTGTTTTTTTCCCTTTTGCTATGAATTTCGCAGACACTATGTGTATCCTTAGAGGAAACATTCTATTTTTTGTCATCCACACAGCTACCATCACTTTCTTGCTACCTCCTTTGTCAAATATCTTGCACTCCCCATTTTCCATCAATATTTTGTAACCATTTTGGACCATTTCTCCAATGCTCAATAGATTATGCTTTATGCCAAGTCATAATAGACATCCTAGATTTGTTGCTTCTCACCATTCTTGGTTTGAATGCTGACAACACCTTTTCCCATGACAAGGACTTTCCCATCATTTCCCATTTTGATTTCTATTTTTATATTGTTGTCTATGGAGGAAAAGGTTTTTTTGTTACCACTTGTGTTTGTTGCATCCATTGTCTAAATACCAAAATTCATCACTATTGTGCTCAACAAGGTTCCAAACAATAAAAAAAAATTGACTGTTTCTCATTTTCAGCTTTGTTCTCATTAGCTACATTTTCATTTTGACTCCCATGGTCACATTGCTTCTTTCTACACTCACTAGCATAATGTCCATACTTGTGACAGTAATAACATTGGACATTCCTCTTATCATACCTTTGATTTGAATTGTTGTTCTTCTTTTGGTTTTGGTTTGTTGACTATGAGCTACTCGGCTCCTCTTGGCTGTTTGAGTCTCCTCTTCCAGAATTGCTTCTTCCTCTACCTCTTTGACCTTTGCCTCTACTTTTTCTTCCTCTTCCCCAACCTCTTCCATTGGTCTAAGCTTTGAAATCAAGTGCTCTAGGGAAGGAGCAAATCTATTCAATTGTTTCTCATGGGTTTGTAGTGAACCCATTAACTCATCTATAATCATTTTGGACAAATATTTGGCCTCTTCAATGGTGATGAATATAGGATCAAACCTATTAGGTAGAATTCTCAATAACTTCTCAATAATCCTTTGTTCTTTCATTGTTTCTCCATTAATTCTAAGCTTATTTATCAAAGTAAACACCTTGGTGTGAAAGTCTGAAATTGACTGGCCATCCTTCATTTGTAGAGTCTCAAAATCTCTTCTCAAGAGTTGCAACTTAACTAACCGCACTTTTTTAGTCCATTTATAACTATTTTGCAATATTTCCCAAGCTTTCCTTGAGTAATTTGTTGTTGCAATACGTGGGAAAATAGCCTCAGTCAAGGCTACCTCAATTAAACTGGGGGATTTTGCATCTTTCATTCTTCTTTCAATTGATTCTTTTGTGCATTTGAGAGGGTTGCATAAGTTTTTGGGTTTGTGATATCATTGAATCCATTTGTGACCAACTCCCATAGGTCATTAGCAACCAATATAGTCCTCATCTTCTTAGCCCATATATCATAATTCTTCCCATAAAAAGTTGGTGGCTATTGCCAACCTTTACTCTCACCACCTGCCATTCTTCTCAGATTTCAGAATACTAATCAATGCCTAGATAACCTAGGGCTTTTCTAAAGACACCCATAATAAACTAACTACCCAAAAAAATAGGGCTCTGATACCACTTGTTGGAAAGAACGGGTGCAACAATATAGAAATAGTGTTGTAACAGGATGATGGATAGAACAAAAAAAATAACAAAACACAATATGGACACAACAAAAATGACACATAGAAAATAACTTTTCATGTATTCCTCTTGATTTCACAAAATTACAAAATCATAGAGTACTTACTCTATTTACACTACAAAATATTCAACATTGACTTTTGACTACTATCCAATAACTGAAACTATACAAATACCTGAACTAATGTTGACTATGCAGTGTTGTAGCTATTGTTGTTCATTAGATGCTTCTACACATTCTTTTCTACCTGTTGTTGTCTCCTGTGTCATAGAAAAATGGGCCCTTGTCATTTTCATGGCCTTTTAGGTCTTGTTTCATGGTGTTGGAACTATGTTGCTTTGATTTTATGTTGTAACATGGCTTGAACATTCTTATTTAGGTACTAAAACTCAAAGAACGATGTCTCGTGAAGGTGCTGTGAAGTGTTGTAAGACATTTCTACATTCTTCTAGACTCTATTAATTACAATTCACCTAAAAATCACCTTTTTATTCATCAACAAGTCCTATTTTGAAGTGTTGTAAAGTCTTGTAACAAGCTTTCACACTTTTCTAAGCACATCTTCACTATTTATCCTTTTTGCATGCTTTATTTGGCCCCTTTATGCTCTCATATGCTTAATTAAGTGTATTTTTGAGTATTATCTCAACAAAAAACATTAAATACAACATATTTCTCGACACTTTTTTTTAGGTCCTAGGTGGGACCCATTCACCATAGGTGGCAAATGAGTCCCCCTTGGCCCCAAATTCAAAATATTTTAAATTTCCTTTAAGGATTTTATTCAAAATCACTTGATGTCAGCTTATGATGAGGTATGAATGGGTAACTAAGGCACAAGTGTGTATAAATAAGTGATTTTCATCTCATTCTAACCCCCATTCATCAAGTTCACTTATCCACCTATTCACTGAAGTATTCAAGCATTTTACAATATATTGCACTATTCAAGTACTTTGAAGCAACCATTGAAATCACTTCAGAATTGCATCATCAAGGGTTTGGTAAGTTAATAGCAATTGCATGTTGTTAGTTTATCATTCCTTTTCATTTCATTATCTTATTGAAGGTTTGATTACCAAAAGCAGGGTTTGACCAAGGCAAACCCCTATTCACTAACCTTAAACCATTTTCCCCTATTGCATGTGTGTTTGCAAACCTAGGTATGCAGATTTGACAAGATTTTTAGTGTTGAAGATTGGCTTAGAAGTAAACTTAAGTCTATTTCAATCTTGTAGAAGGTTTTCTGTCCATTTTCTATATAATTGACTTCGATAACCCAACAAGCAGACTTTTCTAGATCTGGTGTTGTAGAGTTGTCTCCTGATTTTTTAAAAAAATGGGAGAGGACTGATTCACCACTTGTGGTGAATGATTCCCACCTTAGGACTGAAAATCTAAATTTTGTTAGATTTCGGATCTCGACAGACATAAACTTGCTTCCGATAGTTTTTCACCAGGAGGAGGACTAATTTTCCACCCTAGGCAAATGAGTCCCACTGTGAAAAATCAGTAATTTCAACAAGCATCTAGAACACTCCAGATTCATCACACTTCATCTAGGTGCACTCAAATTCATCC
Organism: Sequoia sempervirens; assembly: GCA_007258455.2. Classification (NCBI taxonomy): domain Eukaryota; kingdom Viridiplantae; phylum Streptophyta; class Pinopsida; order Cupressales; family Cupressaceae; genus Sequoia; species Sequoia sempervirens. The sequence goes on along the minus strand of VDFB02373861.1, from coordinate 118,534 downwards.
CTTTCCTTTCTGTTTTGCATAAAGTATTCATTTACTTAGTTGTTTGCATATCACACTGTGTTTTCAAACATAGCTTTAATTGCACTTTTGCATTCATTTTCATTCATTTAGATCAGTCAATTGCATTTAATTAACTTCATTTAGGCTAGAAAACATCACATATAACATTATTTGAATGAACTAGTTAGCATTTTTGGCCCTACCTTCTCTCCTTTTAGGTGAAAAACCCTAGAAGAGTTAGAGAAGTCCTAGAGAGCCAAAAATCTACAGTTCATCTCCTTATTCTCTGATGAACATTCCTTTCATCTACTGCTGCAGGGTATTCTCAAAATACAAAAATAAAACTAAACACTAAAACCAACAGTTGCATTCTATTTATTTGTCTTGCTTGTTCAAAATTTGAAATTCAAATTTACCTAACATATTAAATGTTGCATATTCAAAATAGAGTTTTCAAGTCTACGTGGGGTAGGTGAGAAAATGTTGACTAAAGATTAAAATAATTCCAACAATAACAAAGAGCAACTGCCAAGTGTATAGCTCATTTTCCCTGGTCATCTAATACATTTGGTCTATTACCTTCATCATCTAATTTTGAAAGAATCCAAGCATACAATTATTCCTTGAGTAACTTCTGCACCAAATTTGTACGTTCTTTAGCAAAGTTAGCTATAGATTCTTTTATATATCTCTCCATCTCTAACCACTATATTTTTTCTTTGTTGAAATTCAAACACAACAATTTGTATAAATCTATTTGTGCATAGCCTACAATCTAGGCATTCCACGAGATCACATCTGTTCGAGGAATTTTGGAAAATAATTCATAAGCTATGTCTGTAGATGGATGGTGTGGCTAAAGTAACTTGTCTTCACATCTCCCATTTTAAAGTCTACAATATTTTGGGATTTGGCTTCACATCTTCCAAATTTATTTGGTTGAAATCTTTTAAATCCTTGCCTTGTCTATGCATGATAATAGTATCACGCCTACTTTTTTTTTCTTAAAAGTTTCTACAGACTTTTCACCAAATTTGTTTTGTGTACATCCTGCAACCTTTGTGGTCCATTAATTGGCATATTTTTTGAGGCATTGTATTAACTATGCCTGCCAGTTGCATTGCTTGAAATTTTACTAAGCCTTTTCACCAAATCCATCTTATGCATATTATGAAATTTTGGCGACTTATGAGACTATGTTTTTATTGAAGCATTTTTCAGAAAGTTCACAAGTATTGTCTATGCTTCTACATTTTGCATGCAAGTATTACTACAAAGCTTTCATTTGGTGTTAAATATTGGAAGGATGCTCATAGAGGTTTATGCAAATGCTAGTTTCATTTTCTTAATAGTTTTTAAATCCTTTTCACTGCATCTGAAGGCATTTGTCTCTTTAGTTAGTTATAATCGCTCTAGGAAAATTCACTGCTAGCAATTCATCGTCAAAATTCACTATCATTTCAAATTCATCTCAAATAAAATTACCACCAATAATTCATGGAAAATTGCATTAACTTTTTTTAATATATATTTTCAAAACTTTGAATTTTTTTTTCAAAAGAATAATTTGATTTATGATAATAAAAATGCACTAAAAATTATTCATTTGCAAAAAAAATTCAAAGTTTTGGAAATATTTATCAAAAAATGTTAATGCTTAATTTTTTGTGGTGGTGAATTGCTAGTGGTGAATTTTCCTTGAAGTGAATTTTTCATGGCGATGAATTTTCAAGTGGTGAATTGTTGGCAGTGAATTTTTCGATGGTAAATTATTAATGGTGAATTTTCCTAGTGCAAGTTATAATAACTACCTCTTCCTTTAGTTGTCACTAAAACACAAAGTTAATCAAGTGAGTTTAAACATTTGAAATACACTTCAAGAGCTTTCTATGTAGATGCAAAACATCTCTATGAGTAACTTGACAAATTGCATAGGAGAAGAAAGATGCAGTGAAATACCCAAAAAAGCCAAAATAACCAAAAGTCTCGAGGCACATAATATATATAAAAGATTTTGGGATATAAAATGGCCAAAGGAAAATACACCATAAATAATTCACCGCTAATAAATTCACCTCCAACAATTCATCATCAACAATTCATCGCCATGAAAAATTCATCTTATGGAAAATTCACTTCCAGCAATATCATATGAATTTCTAGTGGTGAATTTTCTACGAGATGAATTTGTCATGATGATGAATTATTGGAAGTGAATTTGTTGACAGTGAATTTTCCTAAAGCCCATCTATCATTATAGGCATGTTGAATGATGGTAGCTAGTGAATCAAACTATTCCATATCATCTACCAACAATCTTTAGCCTCAATAGTGATTATCCTTGATTGACAATGTACAAGATTTCACCTTTGAGAAAATGAATGGCCACATAATGCATAGTTCTTGTAGTATAGAAAAATGTATCTTTGGACATTTTCATGCTCATTTGGGTCTTTCTTATAGATGTTGGCCTAGCTTTTCCTAGATTTAATGTTGTAATGTGGTCAACACATTCATGTTAGGTCTTGGACCCTTGTGAATCAATAAGAACTTTATGATGCCTTGTAAAAGTGTTGTGAAGTGTTGTAACCCACTTTCACACTCCTCTAGGATGGCCTTATTAATATAATTCACTTAAATAACCTCTTTTTATAACTTACCAAGCCTTATTTCAAAGTGTTGTAAAGTGTTGCAACAAACTTTCATGCTTTTCTAGGCTTGTCATCAATAATTTAATCCTTTCTTATGTTTAAATGGCCCCATTATACACTTATAGGCCCTACTTAAGTGTATTTTTTAGAATAATCTTGTTAAACATCATTTAATACACTTTAATCCCCGACACCCACTTAAATTGCCTAAGTCAGACCAAGTCGCCTCTAGGGGCGACTTAGTCCCGCTTTGCTCAAAAATCAAAATTATTTCAAAATTATGGTGGATATTATTTTCTAAACCTTGAGGTCAGCCTGTGATGTGGTATTTTTAGGAAATTTTGTATAATCATCTATAAATATAGGGGTTTTCCTCTCATTTCACCCCCCATTCATTCACTTAATCATTCAAGCAATTATCAAGCATTCACTTTAGCATTCTAAGCATTCTTAAGCATACATCCATTGGAGCTTCTACTTGCATATCTTCAGTTTCTAATTCAAGGGTTTGGTGAGTTGTAGAATTGCATGTTGTTCATTCATTATTCTCTTTTCATTTCATTTCATTTTCAAGGGTTTAATTACCAAACTGGGGTTTGACCAAGGAAAACCCCTATTCACTAACCCTTAACACTTTTCCCCCTCTTTGCATGTGTTTTGCAGGTCTTGTATGTTGATTTGTCAAAGAAAAAGATGTGAAAAGGTGTCAAAAATTCATAAAAGTATTTCAAAGTCAAAAAAACCCTAAAATAATCTTGGAGATCACCTATAGGTTTGATTATGCAGATTTGGATCTGGAAACCCGTCAGGAACTGTAGTGCAAACTAGGAGCTACAGATAGCACCTTTGAATTTCTCAAAATTTGGAGGTGGACTAAGTAACCATCAGTGGTGAATTAGTCCCACTCCCAAGCCTGAAAGTGGTTTCTACATTTCTAAGTACCCTTTTGGCTGAAACCTATTCTGACAGAATTTCCCCGAAACAGGACTAAGTCACCCAGCTTGGTGTAAGTGTCCTAGTTGGCTTCAACAATGATTTCTATAGGATTCTGGAGCTCCTTTACATCACTTTCCAGTTTCCAGGTGCACCTCTTTAGTCTCATTAATTTATGTTGCGGTTTACTTGCATTTTTAGTTCATTTTGCATATCACAATGTGTTTTCAAATAAAGTGCATTTTCTTAGTTTAACATTATCATTTAATCTTTTTTATACGTTTTTTGCACTTAGGGCATTATATTTAGACATATTTCAATCATATTTTCATTAGTATTGAGTGAGCCATTAATTTTTTTGGGATACCTCTCTCCTTTTAGGTGTAAAACCCTAGAAGTGTAAGAGAGTCCCCTATCCCCAAAAAAATCTTTGGTTCATTTTGGTGAACCTGCATTTTTAACATCATATTTCTAATTTTAAGTGCATTTACATCTTAGGATAGCTTATATTGGCATTGCATTGTGCATTGTTTAAATTCTATCCTAAGGTTTTCAAATTTGCATTAGTGAAAAGCTCATATAGCTTGCATTTTTGCATTCCATTTCATTAAAAAAACAATAAAATTCTACATATTTATATTTGATCTATATTTGAAAATCTAAAAAGCATAAAAACCCATTCTAAAATTCTAAAAAAATTCATAAGAATCACTACCTTGACTCATTCGCCACCCTGGGCGACTTAGTCTAGTTGCATATTTTTCAGTGCATTTTATGGCATTTAATCCACAATTTCTAATTTTTTTTTTGTTTTTTTATTTATTTTAATTTTACTTTCCAAAATTTTAGTTTTAAGCATTTCATTATTATTAGTTTACATTGCTTTTGCATTCAACCCACCTTTAGAAACCTTTGCATGAGTGTTTTGTGTCCTATTTCTAATACCTTAGTGAGAAGAAGTTCAATAATCATGTTATCCCAAAATAACACACTCGTTGTGGATCTTGGGTTATATAAAGCTTCCACTCTAGTACTACAACTAGTACACTAGGCATGGATACTACCTTTAGCAACTCTTTGCCTTCCAATAACATGCAAGTTGACACACAAAATGATCATATTCCATAAGACAAAATAATTCACATTCATGAGGACTTAACACATCTCCAACATCAAGTGAGCCTTGAAAACATTTCAGCCACTAAAATTCCTACCATAGAAAACATCCATTGCATGCTTGAAAGTAAAGAAGGCCTGGATGTTGTGAAACACATAGTTGAGATATATACAAAACATCTTCCTTCAACCTCTAGTGCTCCTCAACCAACAAACATTGTGGTTAGCCAAGGAGGACCTCAAACTCATCCTCCCTCAACAATAGCCTCAATACCTACCTATACCACTCCTCACATCACAAAAACACTACAACAATTTAGTAATGTGATTCCTTCATCGAGTATTCTAGTTAGCATCCCTAATTCCTATGTGGCATCACATTTTTATCATCTTCTATAATACCATCTATAATTATTCCATTCACTTTCCCTACCACTACATATACTCCATCACCACTTTCACTTCCACCACATACTACTTATAATGACCCTCTCATAACACAAATTTTCCAAACTATTTCATCTATGCAAAAATAAATCTCCACCATAAACCAAAATCAGAATGGACCACACACATATTATGTTAGAAGCAACCCCATTGTCTTTGGAAATATTATGAACACTGATGCCATAAGGAGTAGAGATTCCTAGATTTGAGAAATATGGAGGAAATGGAGATCCTTCTAACCATGTTAATGCCTACACTACCTTATATAGTGAATTTTTCCTTGATGATAAACTATTAGAAAAATTGTTTCCTAGGAATTTAAAGGATACTTCCTTGGAATGGCTCTCATCTTTACCAAACAATTCAATTCACTCATTTAATGAACAAGTTGGTGCATTTATAAATCATTTCCAAGTGCATATGACTCCCAAGAAGACCTTGGCTGATTTGATGATATTCAAGAAAAATGAGGAAGAACAAATAACTGATTTTATCTCATGATATCAATCACTTTATTCTAAAATCAATGTCAAGATTTCTGACCCACACCTTCAAAATATGTTTATCAAAAACTTGGAAACTAAACTTTAAGACAAACTCACTGTGATGAAATTCCCCTCCTTCATACACTTGTGTACTACCCTTCACAATTATCAAAATTCGGTTAGTAGTCAAGATACAAGGTCCACTTCTAGCCAAGCTAAGAAATCTGAACCCGCCAACCAAAACAATTCCCAACCATTTATAAAGAAAAACAAAGGGTTCTTACAGTTCAATCCCCCTCAACAACCACCTCAAACTATCATAGAAAAAATGGACATGACATGGAACATTGTAAGCATCTTAAACATCTTGTGCAAGACCTCATTGATTCTAACCATCTATCCATTGCAGGTGTTAACAATCAAGGTAATAAGTATGTTGCCCCTCCAAACCAAAACTTGCAAATTTTCACTAATCCAATGCCAAAACATAATATTTCATTTGTGAAAGCTAGTGAAACTAAAAATAATGATGTCATGAATGTTGATACAAATGATGAGCATCGTGATCATATCCCGCATATTACCCATGTTTACCCTATGGATGAAATGGTAGGTGTGATAGACACCATCCCTCATAAGGGCCAACATAAGAAATCTCTTGATATCGTTTTTTCCTCTAAGAACAAATCTCTTGATATTGTTTTTTCCTCTAAGGACATACTTAAAAATCTTCCCAATGGTCCTCTTTACATAGCCATTTGTATCTATGAAAATCCCACTAATGGGATACTAATAGATCCCTTCTATAGAGAGAATGTGATCACCGAGGAATTTTTGGTATTACACGACCTTTATCAAGATGATTATGATAAACCAAAATAATGGATCAATACACACAATGGTTTTTATTTCCCTACGATAGGATCGATCATCCTTCCATTACAAATAGGACCAAAAAAATTGGACGTCACATTCTCCATCATCCCACAGTCGGACTAGTTTCGTTTGTGGCTAGGCCATTCATGGCTTCACTCAATGAAAGTTGTCCCTTTTGTTATCCACAAATGTTTAAAGTTTTTGTTTGACAATGAAATATTAACTATTCACCACAATGGCTTTAACCCACTATCTTCCAAATGAAACTTTTCCTTAGAAGCCTTTTGGCCCAAATGCATGGAACCTATAACCCCTCGACAAGATTTCCTTTTCATAGTTTACCAAAAATTTAAAGCGAAGAAAATAGTAGAATTGTCTCTCTGCAACATGTCCCCATCTACCTCTGAAACTCCTATCCTAGATGAAACCATGATTCAACCAAAACAAGAACCAAACAACCAAGACCAACCAACACCAAAAAATTCCCCAACATCATCCAAGTGATCATGATACAATGAAAACAACTCTGTCGTGCCTCCTTGAATAAAACAAGTTTACAAAGCAAAGGAGAAAGTGGATGGACAACCTTCCATGGTTCCTTTTTTTCCTCCCCTTAGGGAAGAAAAGAAACCTATGGTTGATCAACCCACTACTTTACAAACACAACTTGACAACAAAACAAAAAGAAACAAAGGAGCTAGGGAGCATAGGCGTAGATTTTGTGCCCTTGCTTGCAAGTTACGTGAAGAAGAAAAAAAATATATCAAAATCCATACTTGATAGAAGCAATGCATGTTGACAATCCTCCCCAACCACAACAAAATGATCACATATAACAATCACAACAAGAGTTACATTCTTCATTGGACATTATCATTTTTCCTCCTATTGTGATTAATCTGGATGACAATGACGAGATCACTAAAATCGACGAAGAGGTGCATAATGATTTAAACACATTTTTTTCCTCTTCCATGAGATTAAATGACAAGTCTCCTATAAAGAGTGTTGAACCTAGTGATTCCCCTAGTTCAACACTTTCTCTTGTCTCTTTGGCTAGTTGCCTACCCTCAGCATATCATGAACATGACTAGGAGGTGGATGACTTTCTCAATAGTTGACTCACAGTTTCCTTTCTAGTCTTTTGCATTTTCATTTTATTTTTCTTTTTTGTGTTTGCATGTGCGTGATTTTATCCCTATGATGTTTTTTTTGATGTTCTCTCTCTTTGTGATATTCCTCTATTTCTACCTTCATTCTTCTCTTTTTCATACATTGCTTTCACCTTTTTCTTTTCTTGTGTTTTCCTTTTGGGGATGACGCAAGGCATTGAGACGTTCATGTCTCCTTCATGTTGACCCAAAAGGATTTTCTTTTTCTTTTCCTTTTCCCTTTTTCTTTTTCTTGTGTTTTCCTTTTGGGGATGATGCAAGGCATTGAGACATTCATGTCTCCTTCATGTTGACCCAAAATCTTTTCCTTTTTCTTTTTCCTTTTCTTTTTCATTTGGCTTGTGTTTTCCTTTTGAGGATGATGCAAAGCATTGAGACAACCTATGTCTCTTCCATGTTGACCCAAAAGGTTATTTCTTTTTCTTTGCTTTCACTCTCTTTGTGTCATTCCTCCAGTTCTATGTATTTGTGGAATGACGACAGTTTCGAGCTCTCTAAACAACATTGCAGAAAAGAACATATTGACCCCAAATCCATAGATCCCTTATGTGTTTGGTGTTTTCATTTTAGGGGCAACCCATTTCTTTTCCTTTTCTTTGCATGACGTAGCCTTACTCAAAAACATATGACTTGGAATAGGGCTTTCCAAGTTGGCTCTCATGTCTTCTTTCTTATTTGCATTTTTCATTTGCTACTTTAAAGTAATTGCTCACAATACGGTGTGTAGCAATTCCTTTAAAGTGGGGGCATACATTCGCATTATCATTTTGCATTTTTCCTTTTTCTTAGTTCTTAGTGCAGCCTTGTTACTTCATATGATGCATTTGTTTCTTTGTGGATGACATTGGGTATATTGTCCTTCATGAGTGTGATCTATCTTATCATATTACATTCCTCTTAGTGAATTGATGCGACACACTACATCCCCTAAGTTGTGAATTTTATATTCTTTGATCGATCCTCTCTTAGAGACATTAGACACAATGTTCCCTAAGTTAAAGACCTCACATAAACTAAACAAGACTCCTTTAAACATCCTTTGCATGTTGCATTTTGCATTTTTTATATGGCCACCTTACATAACACAACTTGCATGCCTATGGTGCCATCACGTTTGTTCATGAGCTCCAAGCATATGAAATTTTGCTTTCCTCATGAAGCTCAAAAATTCATTTTCTTTTGTGGTGCCTTATTAAAGTTACCAGGAGGCATAACATTGGTATGGTTGAGTGGGAAGCCCATTCTGAGGCATGAATTTCCCCATAGCCACCTATGTCTATGTGAGTGCATACCAGCCTTGAGTGTATGTTTCTCACCTTTTAGGCCTTCTCACCAAGCTGACATCCATGAGTTTTGTCGCCTCAGAGTGAGTATGTGTTTTCTAGACAAATAGCCTAGATATGATCCACAACAAGATGGAAAAATAGTCAAAGCTTGATCCCATTCTCTCTTTCCTTTTCTCTTCCCTTTTTCCCCTTTCATTCTTGTGAGTTCCTTTGCTAATGTTTGGTTTTCCATCAGATCTTGATCTTGGGGGCTTAATCACCACTCTTGATTTTTGTTGTCTCATCCTACCAACATGGGTACATTTGATCCCTCTTGATGTGCATATTTGGCTACTTTAGTGCGAGTTTGAAGCAAGTTCATCCTCTCACTAAAGTGGGAGCTAAATGTAGCATAAACGAATGTATATTTAGACATTTTTACGCTCATTTGGGTCTTTCATATGGATGTTGACCTAGTTTTTCCTAGATTTAATGTTGTAATGTGGTCAACACATTCACATTAGGTCTTGGACCCTTATGAATCAATAAGAACTTTATGATGCCTTGTAAAAGTGTTGTGAAGTGTTGTAACCCACTTTCACACTTTTCTAGGACCTTATTAATATAATTCATTTAAATAACCTATTTTTATCACTCACCAAGGCTTATTTTAAAGTTTTGTAACAAGATTTCATGCTTTTCTAGAATTTTCATCAATAATTTAATCCTTTCTTATGTTTAAATGGCTCCATTATACACTTACAAGCCCTACTTAAGTGTATTTTTGAGAATAATCCCTTTAAAAATCATTTAATACACTTTAATTCTTGACTCCCACTTAAATTGCCTAAGTGGGACCAAGTCGCCACTAGGGGCGACTTAGTCCCACTTTGCTCAAAAATCAAAATTATTTCAAAATTCTAACAGGATATTATTTTCTAAACCTTGAGGTTAGCCTGTGATGTGGTATTTTTGGGAAATTTTGTATAATCATGTATAAATATAGGGTTTTCTCTCTCATTTCACCCCCCATTCATTCACTTAATCATTCAAGCAATTATCAAGCATCCACTTTAGCATTCTAGGCATTCTTAAGCATACATCCATTGGAGCTTCTACTTGCATATCTTCATATTTCTACTTCATGGGTTTAGTGAGTTGTAGCATTACATGTTGTTCATTCATCATTCTCTTTTCATTTCATTTAATTTTCAAGGGTTTAATTACCAAACCAAGGTTTGACCAAGGAAAACCCCTATTCACTAACCCTTAACACTTTTCCCCCTCTTTGCATGTGTTTTTCAAATCTTGTATGTAGATTTTTCAAAGAAAAAGATGTGAAAAGGTTTCAACAATTCATCAAAGTCTTTCAAAGTCAACAAAACCCTAAAAAAGCTTGGAGATCACCTATAGGTCAGATTCTGTAGATTCGGATCTGGAAACCTATCAAGAACTATAGTGCAAACTAGGAGCTACATATTTTACCTTTGAATTTCCCAAAATATGGAGGTGGACAAAGTCACCATCAGTGGCGAATAGTCCCACTATCAGGCCTAAAAAGTGGTTTCTGCAGTTTTGAGTACCCTTTTGGTTGAAACTTGTTTCAGTAGAATTTCCTTGAAATAGGACTAAGTCACCCAGTTTGGTGTAAGTGTCCTAGTTGGATTCAACAGTGATTTCTATAGGATTCCATAGCTCCTTTACATCACTTTCTAGTTTCCAGGTGCACCTCTTCAGTCTCATTAATTTTTGCTACAATTTACTTGCATTTATAGCTCATTTTGCATATCACATTGTGTTTTCAAACAAAGTGCATTTTCTTAGTTTAACATTAGTATTTAATATCTTTTATTAGTTCTTTGCATTTAGGAAATTCTATTTAGACATATTTCAATCATATTTTCATTAGTCTTGAGTGAGCCACTAAGGTTTTTGGGATACCTCTCTCCTTTTAGGTGCAAAACCCTAGAAGTGTAAGAGAGTGCCCTATCCCCAAAAAAATCTTTGGTTAAGTTCCTACAAGTTCCTCAATGTCTACAAAGGGCCATCATATACATGGGCACTAACACTATCACTCGGTATCCTCTCCAAGTTCAATGATATTCCATGAAAGGAGTCAAATATAATTGGCTTATGTAGGTCAAAAGAATGATTGCAAATCAATAGGAAAAATGCTCCATGCCACAACCATCTTGCTTTAATAAGTTGATATCCTTTACAATTGAATCCATATTCTCCTTATTTGTTCATTTTGGTGTAGATAATCCCTTATCAACTTTGACACAAGTGTTATACAAGATTGTGTCTGCAAGTTCTATTAAGCTACGTTACAGTAACTTTGTAGTAGTCTTAAGCCTTCGTCTCTTGCTCCTTCATAATTCTAGCAATCATCCATTTTGCATATTCTCTCAAAGTGGATAACCTTGTTTTCCCTTTCCTTTTAAATGCTCAAAAGTTATAAATATTTAAAAATTGAGCAAGGTTAAAATCCACCAAAATGCGAGTCAAATGTGGTTAAAATTTATCAAAATGTAATCAAATTAGGTTAGGAAATGCGAAAAAGTGAGCATGAGGTTAGAATTTCCAATTTTGTGAGTAATAAGGTTAGAAATTGGAAAAATTGTGTGCAATGAGGCTTAACGAAGAAATAATGTATACTAAAACCCACTCAAAGTTGCCTCAAATAAGACATTTAAGTGCTTGGAAAAACCTTATTTAATGATTAGTTTTAAAATAATTCTACACATTTTCCAACAAACCCCCTAATCATTTCTCAACACTATAAAATGAAAACTTGCATAACTCTCAATTGATAGAATATTTTTTCCTAATTTTTTTGGGGATAATAAAACCACCATGATGAGAAAAATTGAGAAAAATAGTTTCATTTTGAGTAACCAAATTTTTAATTTTAATTTTTTTCAACATTAATTTGAAAAAAATGAAACTTTAAATTCTCTTGAACCAAGAATTGGATTTCTGCAAAAATTGGCTGCATTTCTTGGAATATGATCATAAACATCCCCTTTAAACAATTTTGCATAAAAATTCATGGATTCTTATTGTTTCCGTAAATATTAGTAGGTTGCATCACTGCGAGCTTAAGGATTTTGACTCAAAATTTTAAAATGTGTCATGTTTAAAAATGAGTTTAACAAGACTTATACCTAATTCGTACACACCAGGGAGTAGATAAACATGGGGTTACATTATTGATCATGTTGTATTTATTTTTTCTAGTGTTGATTATGACATTATGTGTGTTATATTAGATATTGATTTTCCCCACACACTTTAGAATAGACTTTAGGAGACCCATGGAGACCCTCACATCTCTCCATTTCTAGAGGATAGTGCTAAAAATTATCTCATTCCCCTTGATTATACAAATTATGACCCTTTGATGATGATGTTGGAAAAAAAAGGACATACAACTGAGAGGGGGGGTGAATTAGTTGTTACAAAATATTTAAACTTTTCAAACTTAACTTAACTTAACTTAACCTCAGATCTAATGAATGAACAATAAACCACAAATAATTAGCACATTAGAAACACAGAGAACACCGAGATTTGTACGTGGAAACCCTGTTAGGGGAAAAACCACGGTGGATGTTAATCCACAATATTAGACCTTGTTAAAAGTATAAAGAAGAATAATGGGAATGCACATGCATTTAGGCACACTTCCTAGAGCTCACTGCTCAAATACAAGAGGGCTCACTACCCAAAGAAGGCACACTATCTTACAGCAATTTGGATTAGATCTGTAGGGTATGAACTAAGAAAATAGTTTCTACAAAAGCTTGATTACAGTTTCGGTTAAGCACAAATACACTCCTTCACACTTCGCTCAAAATTATACACACTCTGCTCTACAATAGAATGATTTGATCACTATTCACACACTTGATCTTATTTGGCACTTCTTCACTTAAAAACTTCACAAAAACAACCACTCTTGTATATTCGCAACATGGAATTACATCAACAACTTTGTCAACCAAAATAAAGTATAAAATATAAAACACATAGACAATGTTGGCCCAAATTTACAAGTAAATATTCAATGTGAATCAAACATTTTCGGCCAGAACATAATGAAGACCTAAAAAAATATCCTCAAGCACGCCAAACATTCAAATTTTAATCTCCAAGGATCCACAACATGTTACAACCACCATGTCAGCCAAGAACATAAAAACCCGAACACATAAGAGAAAAATCACCGACCATGAGCACACAGATCAACACAAACATGCAACAAAGATAGAGAATGATCTAGAAACATCCACAAGCATTAAAAATCATCAAAGAAACATCCATAACAACTAAATTTACTAGAATCACATCAACTTCAATCAAGAACACTAATTGAAGCCACAAAAAAATTATCAGAACACAACTGTTCACAACATGATTAAATCTTCACGCTAACCTCTGAAACTTCTAGTGGATAAAATAGATACACTCAGCAATAAACCCTTTAGTCCACAATGATTGATCATCAACGTACAAAGCAAGACACCTTTATGATCTTCACTATTCCACTATCAACCTGCAACTCTTTCTTTAACAATCTTCTCAATATCCTCGACATATACAACCTTCAATACATCAATGATAATAGTGTTGACATCAATGAAAACCACATATCAGCAACATAACCACATCATCCAAAAATATCCCCCTTTGGAATTGATGGTAACACATGATGTGAAAAACACCATCATTGCAGCTAGCTTCTGGCACTTACTCCCCCTTAGGATTTGACTCATAATATTTCTCCCCACAAGGCTCTTCTCCCTAGATAATCACTAGTTTTTCACATGACTCTTCTCCCCCTTTGACACCAATGGAAAAGATAAGCATTATCTTTCCACATACAAGCTCTGAACCACATATCTGCACATTTGACTACTCCCTCTGAGTAGCAGCCATGGAAACATCAATTTGGATTAGAATATATCTATGAAGCACACAAATTGATGCAAGTAAATGCATCTCTAGTTCTTATCAGGAGGGGTAATCACCCCTAGCATCCCTCTGAGATACTCAAAAGTATCCTTTGGCAATGACTTGGTGAAAATGTCTGCAATCTATTCTTTGGTAGGCACATACTCCAGTCTGACTTCTTTCTCACTCACTTTTTCCCTTATGAAGTGAAACATAATTGATATATGCTTGGTCTTAGAGTGTAGCACCAGATTCTTTGATATGTTTATTTCACTTGAGTTGTCATAGTACATGACAATAGGCTCATCATATACTACTCTGATATCTTTCAGCATCTGTTTCATCCACAACACTTGAGTACAATTATTTGCAGCAACAATATACTCTACCTCAACAGTAGATAGGGAAATGGAATTCTACTTTTTACTCAACCAAGACACCAGCTTCTTCCCTAGGAAGAAGGCACCACCACTAGTGTTTTTCCTGTCATCTACATCTCCTTCCCAATCTGCACCAGTATAGGAACTCAAGGTAAGATCATCATCTTTAGGATACCAAATCCCAAAATCAACTGTTCCTTTCAGATACTTGAAAATTCTCTTTACAACAGACACATGAGATTCTTTTGGATCAGCTTGATATCTAGCAATCATACACACAACATTCATGTTGTCTGCTCTATTCTGAGTTAAATAGAGAAATCCACCAATCATTGACCTATATCTTGTTTGATTTTCCTTAGGATAATCATCATTCTATGTTAACTTGCATCTGGTTACCATGGGTGTACCAATAGGCTTTGAGTCTTCCATGCCAAACTTCTTCAACAACACTCTCACATATTTGGATTGAGATATTAAAATCCTATTGTCTAACTAAGTGACTTGTAATCCTAGAAAAGAACTTCATTCCTCCAATCATACTCATTTCAAATTCACTTTTCATTTCATCAGCAAACTTCATACATAGATCATCATCTCCTCCAAAAATAATGTCATCAACAAAGACTTCAATAATCAACTCTTTATCATAATCCAGCTTAAAATACAAGTTGTCAACAATACCTTTATTGAATCCAAACTTTAGTAAGTATTTATCCAGTCTAGCATACTAGGCTCTGGGGGCTTGCTTGAGTCCATACAGAGATTTCTTCAATCGAAAAACCATGTATTCCTTATCAGTCCATTGAAAACCATTCGGATGTTCAACATATACCTCTTCTTCTAACTCACCATTCAGAAAGGTTGACTTCACATCCATTTGATAAACTTTATAGTTCTTATATGCAACATAAGCAAGAAATAATCTTACAGCTTCAGTTTTGGCAACAGGGGTAAAGGCTTCTTCAAAATCAATACCTTCCATTTGTGAATACCCTTTACATACCAGTCTTGCTTTATTCCGGACCACTTCACCTTGTTCATTCAACTTATTCTGAAAGACCCAATTTAGTACTAATCACATTTTTATCTTTATGTCTAGGAACAAGAATCCATGTATCATTATTTTCAATTTTCATCAGTTCTTCCTTCATAGCTTCCATCTAGTGTTCATCATTACAAGCTTCATTGACATTGTTAGGTTCAATCTTGGAAATCAGACAATACTCTTCTGCAATCCTTCTTCTAGACTACACACCTTTATTCTTATCTCATATAATTTGATCTTCAGAAAGATTTAGCTTTACATACATCAGAATTTTAGGATTCTCTTGCACTTCTGGTTCTTCTATTCTTTCTTCTGCACTTCCACTTGTCTCTCCTTCTTGAATTTCTTGATTTACCAGAACAATTTGAATTTGATTATGTGTCTAAGCATTCTTCCCTTTGTTTGTACTATCTTGCTAGTCATCTGAATCATATCCATAGTATTTGGATGATCTAGCAGAGTCCTCATCAACTCTCACATTTACACTTTCAACCATTTTCTCAGTCTTTTATTATAGCACCGGGAAGCCTTGATTTTAGTAGAGTAACCTAGAAATATTCCTTCATCACTCATTGCATCAAACTTCCCTATGTCCTCATCTCTCTTAATATAACACTTGCTTCCAAAGATTTTGAAATTTTTAATAGTAGGCTTATAACCAAACCATAGCTCAAAAGGATTCTTACCAAAAATACCATTGACATTTACTCAGTTTAGAGTGTACACAATAGTGTTTATAGCTTCTCTCCAATAGATGTGAGGAACATTTCCTTCCAACATCATTGTTCTAGTAGCATCCAAAATTGTTTTGTTCTTTCTTTCTACAACTCCATTCCGTTGAGGGGTTCGAGGAGTAAATAATTGTCTTTTGACTCCATGCTCTTCATAGAAAGAATTGAATTCCTAGGAGGTGAACTCACCACCTCTATCTAACCTTAGGAATTTTATCTTTAGACCTGTCTCATTCTCTGCCATAGCTTTGAAAATTTTGAACTTCTCTAATGCTTCACATTTTTCTCTTAAGAAAGCAACCCATATCATCCTAGAGTAATCATCAATAAGCAGCATAAAGTACCTTTCTCCTTGTAGACTTCTGATTCTAGAGGAACCACACAGATCAATATGCACTAGCTCCAATGCTCCATTAGAATGATGTTGTTTGCTCTGGAAAGAAATTCTAGACTATTTTCCCATCGAACATTCCTTGCATATTTTATTAGTAGGCTTCACTAGCTTAGGTAGATCTCTTACTGCTTGAGTGGAGCTTACCTTGATAATGTTATCAAAATTCACATGAAACAATCTCCTATTCCATAACCAGTTTTTGTCTACTTGAGTAATTAAACAAATTTCATTAGCAGTACTCAAGTGAAAAATATTACCTCTTGTCTTTGTACTTGAAGTAAATAAATTTCCAAAACTTCCAAGTATCCTGCATCTTCCATCTTTGAACTGAAGATTGTAACCCTTGTCCACCATCTTTCCAACACTCAATAGGTTGTGCTTCAATCCTTCAACATAAAGAACATCATCAGTGTTATGTTTTACCACCAAGATAAATAGATCCTCTGCACATGAATCACACTAGCATTGTTATCTCCAAATCTTACAACCCCACCATCATATTTCTCTAGACTTACAAATTTTCTTTTTGTCACCAGTCATATGATGTGAGTATCCACTATCAATAACCCACTCATCCTTTTCTTCAATTCGGGCTGCAAGAGCTTTCTCAACTTTAGCAAATTCAGTAGCCACCAAACCATTTTCCTTGATAGAAATGAAAACCCATTCATCTTCATTTCCATTTTCTTTATCAAATTCTTCATCAGTCACACCTTCTTCAACAAAATAGCATTTATTTTGAAATCTAGGTTTGTTAGGCTTAGACCTAGGAAATCTTTTAGGACACCTTGAAGAAAAATGACCTATTTTACTACAAGAGAAACATTTAATAGGCAACTTTCCTTTATACTTACCTTGTCCTCTGCCTTCTTTCTTCACAATCAGTGCTTCTAGCTCTTCTACCTCTCTTTCTTCATCTTCAAGTTGTTTCATCTCTTCCTCATACTTGAATGTATTTCTATAAATTTATCCTAAATCATATCTTTTCTTGTTTCTTCTAGATACAGAGGCCTTAAATGTAGATTCAGTCTTGGGGGAAAAATCACCAAATTCACTCAACTCAAAGGCAATAAGTTTTCCAATCAGCATATCTCTTGTCACATTTGTTACTATTCTGAGCTCTTCAATAACATGAGCTTTTGACTTGTAAGAGGGAGGCAATGATCTAAGCACTTTAGCCACAATTTCTTGTTCATCCAGGGTACCGCCGACACATCTAATACCCATCACAAGTTCATTTACTCTTTGCATAAAAGAAGAAATATTTTCATCTTCACCCATCTTCAAGGTTTCATAATTTCCTTTCAAACTCTGTAGCTTAGAGACCTTCACAAGTGCATCTCCTTCATACAAATTCTCCAGCTTCTTCCATATCTCATGAGCTATCTTTAGATCCATCACATTTGTCATTTCTGAATCTGTCAGAGCACTCAACAAAGCTTGAATAGCCCTGATGTTAATCTTAGCCTCTTTAATCTCATTAGGAGTGGAAGGACCATTCTGAGGAATATCATATTTGTTCTTTGTAATCTTCCAAAAGGGCTCACCAATACACCTCAAATGACACTCCATTCTAGCTTTCGAGAGAGAGTAGTTTGTTCCATCAAATATAGGATTGTCCTTCTTGTATGATTCCATCTCGGATCACCTCAAGCTTTTAAACTTTTAGAGGAACCTGCTCTAATACCAATTGTTGGAAAAACAAGGACAACTGAGAGGGGGGTGAATCAATTGTCATAGAATATTTAAAATTTTCAAACTTAACTTAACTTAACCTTAGATCTCGATGAATGAACTTAACATCATGGTTTTTAGTCCATCATCATTATCTTTGGATCTTGTTCTACATCAATCTTCACAAGATTATGGATTCGCATCATCTCATTCCAACATGTGGATATTTGAGAAATTTCCAGATACACATATTTGGATTTGGATTCCCTATTCATCCAACTTATGGAAATGGCTTCTCCAAACACTAGTGGATCATTTTTTTCTTAAGGGGAGCAATTTTGTTTTCAAGTAGTGGATTTTGATATGTCTTTAAGATTTCATCCTTAACATATAATAGCTATTTATTTGTGGGGTGTTTCATATTTTAATCTTCTCTCTTCTATTAGGGGGAAATTCATTGTACTTATTTGATAGAATTAGTCCTTGCGAGGTCATATTAAGTCCTTCTAAGTTCTTGCTTTCACTAGCACACACTTATTTAATTTTTTCTTTTGGAGAGGAGATTTTTTCCATGATATTTCCTCATTTTCTTTAGTTATGAGAGATTCATTTATTTGTACATGGGTGCCTCATTAGTCCTTGTAGTTGGTACCCATCCATGTATTCATTATTAGGTTTTTATCTTCTCCTAAGTTGAAATTAAGGGGTGTGTAAGAGTAAAATAAGAAAATCACCTAATTAATTAATTAATTAGATCCACCTTTTACTTTATTATGCTTAAGCTAAACTTAGGAGTGCTCTTCCATTTTTAGGTCATGTGCTTTTTTGTCTCATAGATAGGATGAGGGCACATGCCATGATTAAATTTAATCCTCACCTAGGGTTTCATCTAGGGTTTCTTTTTTCCTTTTTTCTTTTATAAGGATTTATTATTCATTATTTTCATTATTCAAATGTTTAATCATTCAATAAAAAATCTCAATCATGGAGTCCTTTTGAACCAAATCAGTTCTTAAGGTTGTATGACAAACTATTTTTTTTCTCTACTCATGTGATAGAAATTTTGATTTTTAGGAGCTATGGGGTCCAACAATCAACTCTAAAAAATAGAATGTTGAAGGCTCTTTCATTTCTTTCTCTCATGAGTAATAAAATTTTTATCACATTCGAATGTATCCTATAGAGGATTTATAAAGCTAATTCTCCTTCCAACTAAAAAGGTGGAAACACTCCTACGATGTGGGTGATATGAAAGTAGGAGTGAATCTTTAGCTAGGGATAGTTCCCGTTGTGTAGCACCTAATTTAACTTATTCTATTATTGCTACAATGAAAAGGGATAGGAATCTAACTGGAAACTAAGTTTAGAACTTTAAAAAGGGGAAATAAACTATAATTCTTGATGAATTGTACTTCCTTGAGTACACACAATGTCATTATAAAGGCCAACGCACTTCACAAAACTCAAAAATTGACATATTTATGCATAAATGTTTCATATAAAGGTTTAAAATTCATAACAACATTCAAGAGGAAGGTTTTTTATAGCTAAAACTTACATAATTCATAAACACAAACCATGACCTACAAAATATATGTGCTACTAGATAAAGGCAAAGAAAACAAGACAACAATTCAAGGATAGACACTTTTATCCTAAGAAAAGATCAATCATTCCATAGGAATACACATAATACAAGTTATGAGAAGGTAAACAAAAGTCTATTCATAAAAAGGTAAATTACAAAAAAATATAAGAATGTTTACTAGTTTTGCTCAGAAAATTGAGTTATATTGCTTAAGAATCATCGAGAAATCTATTATGTTACAAGTTATTGTAGTGTTGAAAAATGTACACCTTTACATTTTCACAATATATTTTCATCCTTTTAATTAATTGGACTTAATTAAGCCTTTAATTGGTCCAATTATGCATTCACAAGCCTAATTAACTTTGTTTTGATTAAATGGGAAAAACAGGTTTCGAAGGGACCTGAAACCCTTTACAACAAAATCTTGCTCCAACAAGTAATCAATAACCTACCAGCAACAACCCAACAACCAAAAAACTAGCCACCACAGGTGCCAAACTAAAAAATACAAACAACAACTAGAAACACCCACTTGCAAAACAACAGTAAAACAGCCTACAAGAGACTAAAACCCAACAAAAATAGAAAGAAACAAGAAACTAGTTAAGGCCACTCAAAGTTTTGGCCACCTCAATCTACTGGTTCTTATGTTTTTCAACCATATCCAATAGTTCATTTTTCTCAGCATCAAAAGCTTTCTTCCATTTAGCTGAACCTCTACCAACAGGTACCTTATCATCATCCTTTGTAGATTTTTTACTCCTTCCCTTAGCCATTTTCTCTTTCTCCATGATCTTTGAGAAGAGAACCTGATCTTCTCTGAGCTAACCAATTTTCTTAAAGAGAATTTCCAAAGCTTCTGCGCTATTCTTAATCGAGGTGTGGCTCACCTACAACAATTTTTTAATATCACCATTTATACCAACAACCTTGGCCTCAAGGGCCTGCAGTCTTTCCTTGCACAGTGACTTAAAGTCATTAAACAAACCTTCTAGTTCCACCATTCTATCAATGAGGATGTCAAAAATAGAGGCCTTTTGAACATTCTGTATATTCTCCTTTAAGCCTCTTATCTTGACATTGGTTTTATTGAATTCCTGCAAAGTCCATTTGGCCAATTTGAAGGTACTTGTATCCCTAGCCCTAGCCATATCCAACAAACCAAACATAGATGTATCATCTTCATCCAGGTACAAAAAATCCTCCGAAAGAGGATCAATCTTCAAGGGCGGAAGCCTAATTAACTTTGTTTTCCAAAAGGGAAACCCACATTTAATTAGTTCCTACACTTAATTACACATCATATAAAATGTGTGTCCTAGGTTTAAGGCCTAGGACCCATTCACCCAAGGGCGAATGGGTCCTCCTTAAGTCCTGGATGCCATTTTTTAATATGTATTTGGTGGCATTTTAATGATCCAAATTAAAATTGCAAAGGTTGGCTTGTGGGGTTTAATTGTCGGGTAATTAAGGAAATACCTATAAATGCAAGGTCCGTTTATCAAATTCAAATCCTAAGCAATCCTAGAACTTCAAGAGATCAATTAAAAGAGCAAAGATTATTGTCAAGAGCATTGGAGAGCAGATTTATTAGTCATTTATTGCAGCATTCAATATCATATCATGATGTCAAGATTTATGTGTGTTCATGCATGTTTTTGAGCTAACATTGTGATGTAGGTTTCAAGTTTCAAGCAAGCATTCAAGCATCAAGATTTATCAAGAAATCAGGATATTTCATACAAGATTCAATCCTTAGGGAGATGTGTTAGACTTTAGTCCTCTAAGGGAAGCCATTAAAGGGTTTGGTGAGGTGTAACAAGCTTTGTTCATTCATCAATTCCTTCATATTATTTCATTAGAAAGTTTTAATTACCAAACTAGGGTTTGACCAAGGAAAACCCTTATCCACCAAAAACAAACATTTTTCTCTTATCTTTACATGTGCAGGTTTATAGGTGAAGAAAGATTGAAAGTTGATCAAAAGTGCAATTTTGCAAAGTTGTCAAAGTTGTCATCAAAGTTTTCAAGACATGGAAACTCACCTACAGGTTTTATTTTTAGCTTTCTGATAATCAAACTTGGTGGAATCAGAAGCTTAGATCTAGGATACAATGACTACAAAAAGAATTTTCAGACCACTATACAGAGACACATTTTCCCTTGGGCGAATATGTCCTTCAGATGAATCTAAAACCCACTTTTGGAGCCAGGTAAACACCATCCTAACCTTCTCATATATGTTGGCGTGAACCATGATGCCCAACCTAAAAAAACACAAGAAACAATCAATATGTTAGATCAAATGCATGGTTAGAAACATGATTCCTCAAGAAATTCATTTGAAAGTAAAAGAAGAGGAATGAAGTTAAGAACACAACAAATTTGAAGCGATAATATCAAATCCTATTCTAAAACCATGCAAACTCTTAATCTCTTGAGGGAGTTGGTGCCAATTTGATGTGAAAATTGGCCCTTTCCCAACTCCAATGGTGTGATGAAGATGCTTGATGAAGTATTTATGCTTGTAGTGATGACTTCAATGGAGCTCCATGTTGAAAATCTGCAAAAAGCCTAACTATGCTTGGATGAAATTGATGATAAGTTGTTATGGATTTGAGTATAATAAATTTGCATGAATTTTGGATGGATAAAATGAAGGACGATCTCTTCATGTATAGATGAGATTGATTAGAGAAGAGGAAAAAGGGATGAATGTGAGACTAATTTTCAACAAATGAGAAGAAGCCATATGTCATCATGTGAATGGTTGAGGAATAAGCACATTTTGAAGAATGTGCAAAGAGGGGGAAGATTCAAATTCAAAATATGGCTTGAAGGATGAGGTGAAAGATGAAGCAAATGCACATGGCTCAAGAAAAGGACATGTAAGAGATTTTAAATGCTTTGTTGGAAGGGACAAGTCCTTTTGGGGGAAGATTTCAAATTTCAGGAATATTCAATCTTTGATGACTTTTTTGAATGAAAATAGATGATTTATAAATCAATTAAATTTATTTCATGTGCAAGTTGCAAAATCTAGAGGATTTGAGTGATTAGGATTAGAATTAATCATTATTTGATTAATTTAAATGATGTTAGTTGATTTGACCATTTTGACCTAGATTTTAGGATTTAAATAAATCAAAATGAGAAGAGAATGATTTAGACCCAGTTAAATAAATATTTATTATTTATTTAACCAAAGGTGGTGATAGATTAAATTAGATAAATGTTTAATTTATTTAATTTAATTAGATGAACTTTAGAGATTTAATCAAATAATATGGATTATTTAATTAAACAAAGATAGGAAGATGAAATGACCTAGCTAATTACACAAAGACAATGATTTAATTAAATCAAGAGATTTATTTAATTAAAAGGGGAATTATGATGACTTTAATCAAATAGGTTTATTCGATTAAATGGTTAGATAGAGGGATAATTCAAGATGAAGCAATGTTAGTAGATCAAGATCGAGTGCATGTACATTTTATGTGTCTACATTTTTCCCCTCTTTGAAGCAATGTACTTGTTGTGTTGGTTCAAAGAATAATCTTGCTGAGATCAAAGTTCAAAAATTCTCTAATTTTTTCGGATGCCCCACTGTTGCCCCAGCAAAAATAATTATGCTGGTATATTGCCCCCTCAAGAGATCGAGCGAAAAGATTTGATTTTGAGGGTTGATCTCTCGACAATGAGGCTCAAGATTAGTTTAGCTCGAATGCTTGATGTAGACAATCATTAGTCATGGGTAACCTCATGTCTACTTTGATATATTACACACACTTGATCCTGATTTGTACCATGATAGTTACACTATTGATGATGAGATGATTATGATGTTTATATGTAATGGATGATATCATGATGCATGGATGATATGGATGCACATGATATGATATGATGATGATTTTATGATTATGCATATGGGTGATAGATGTATGGTTTATGAAAATCTTAGAATAACCAATCTATATTGTGCAATGATGGGGACGAATGCATGTGGTATGATTAATGCTTTCTATATGATATGATATGCAGTATGCTGACGGTTTTGTGGATGTAGGATGGATGCATTAGTGATGATTTATGATTAACTGTCATGGTACCATGTTAGTACGAAAGGAAGTAGGAAGAAAATAAGATGATGACAAGAGACACCAACAAGCCAATTTTATTAGAGATGATGATAATGATGATGATGATGATGATTTTCTTACCAAGGAGTTGGGATTTTAAAAGGGCCAATTACCTTATTGTTTGATAACACACATAAATACGATGCATAAAGGTATAGACGACCAAGATGGCATTGTATCTAGTGAAATGGACTTTGACTCGACAAATAGATAGGAGTATTCTTGTTCACACCTAACATACAGAAACCTTGCTAGGATGCACTTTTGAAGTTTGAAACATCTCAGACCAAAACACGGAAAGGTATAACCCATCAATACAATAGTCAACAAGCTGCCCAAAACACCTTCCACACACACCTAACAAAGCAAGTATTCGCCAAGGTTATATTACAAGAACGTCCAACAAGCATAGCAAACAAAAGATAATGATCATTGCCCCATTCCTTTCTCTCTAAATTGTTTTGATTAGACATCATCGAGAGATCATTGGAATGGGTATAATAAGATAAATAAAAAGAAGAGATCAAGAAAACAAACAAGAAAATGTTATTCATACCACAAGCCAAGGGGATGTGTTTTGTTTAGGACAAGTATCCAAAGTGATATCCAAAATGATGCCCATTTTCGGAACGATATATCCTAGAACATGCATTGTATAGGATGATGATGGGTTGATGAGTTGTTTGATAAGTTGTTTGATAAGTTGTTGATATAAGGTTGACTGACATGTTTAAAAATGATCAAGATTTTGATTTTGCATTTAGAGGTTTGTTGTTTCGATTTTTATTTTGTGTTTGAAGCTTGCTTTTGTTGATTGTTGTGGTTGTTTATGTTTGTTTTTCCAAAGGATGAGTGTGATGATTGATTTATTATGGATGATTGATTATTGCGGGTGAAAGCGAGATGGGATGGATGGATTTTTTCAAATATTTGGATGTTTTGACATTTTGCAATGTTTTGAGGTTGTTTTTGGTATTTTTGAGATTTTGTAAATGTTTTGATTTTTGATTTTTTGAATGTTTTGGGGTTTTTTGAGATTTTATGAATGTTTTTGGATTTTGATGTTTTAAATGTTTTGGATTTTGATGTTTTGAATGTTTTTGGATTTTGATGTCTCGAGGGCTGATCAAAGATTAGCCTTGCCTACATTAAGCTCAGAGATGATATAGTTCGGATAACATGTTTTTGACATTTTCGGCTTTTTGAGTGTTTTTGGATTTTTGCATGATTTTGATGATTCAAATATGGATATGTGTGCGATATCGGTGATCTATTTTGGGATTTTGTTGAAAACCAAGCTAAGGTTAATTGATCAGATTAATGGATTGATGATGACAACATTGTTGAGGATGCACAACAAT
This sequence comes from Sequoia sempervirens, assembly GCA_007258455.2. Classification (NCBI taxonomy): domain Eukaryota; kingdom Viridiplantae; phylum Streptophyta; class Pinopsida; order Cupressales; family Cupressaceae; genus Sequoia; species Sequoia sempervirens. The sequence goes on along the minus strand of VDFB02373861.1, from coordinate 93,309 downwards.
GCAAGGATAGTGTTAAGCAACAGAAGGATTAGGATGGATATCCCAAGATGATGAGGGATTGATGATGATAACATTGTTGAGGATACATAACAATCCAAGGATAGTTTTAAGTAACATAAGGATATCCTGAGATGATTTTTTGATTGGATTTGATTGATTAGGATTGATGAAGCTTGGTTTGGAACAAAAGTTGTTTTGGATAATTTGATGTGATGTTTGAAGTGCAACTTAGATGCAACTGATAGCGATTACTTGGATTGATGTTCGATGAAAGATGAAGCTTGCTAAGGAACATTTTCTCATCAAAATATGCCATGGGCTAGTGATTTGGTTTTTTTGCTCACAAGTGGTGGACCAATTTGATTTCACATTTTCCAATGTTTAGATCACCACATAATTTGGAGGATATATATCAATATTTATTCTCGAAGCAAGATGTAAATATCTACCCCCAGTGTCTAGCAATGTATAGAATACCATGGGTGGATGCTTGGATAGGTGTATGGATGGAGGGATATGGATTATCTTGTGATAAGATAAGGTGTTTAGATAAAGAATGCTCATTTGGATAATGCTTCATGGCTCAGATAATGCTAGGTAGGATAGGATCAATGAAAATGACCCATGTCAAGATGTCTATCATTAGCAAGTGTAAAGTGTACACCAAAATTTTACCAAGATGAGATAATTTGGACTATGGATGCAGATGGGTTGGATAAATGGTTCATGGATTTATTATGGATGAGATGGATGGAATGTTGGATTTATTATGGATGGGATAAGACACTTTCACCTGAACTAGCACACGTAGATGCTTCAATTCTACACATAATTCCTATTTGCCAATTTTTCATCATGGTACCTGCCCAAAGTGCCACCAAAGTGGTTTTCACTATAGGATAATTTTTTTCTTTTACTGTTTTAAATCCTTTTTTTGATATTTTTTGATTTTTTGACTTTTTCTAAAAGATTTTAAGCTCGTGCTGAATCACCTTGTGGTGTTGATGTAGATGCCCCTATCATAATGTGCCATCAATATCCTTCCTAAAGAAGTTGTTTTTCTAAGATATGTGCACTTGAATACAAATTTTGAGATTCCTAATCTGCTTTGTTGATACTAGAGTTGACTTTGTCTTTGTGCGTACATCATGATAGAGTGCCTTCTAAATCCTTATGATAAAGGGTCGTTGCCAATACATGGTCAATATGAGAATAAGATATCATGTGTGGAGGCATGGATGGAGTGTGTTTAGGGATAGGAGATGGATTGGTTGATAGTTTGGAACCTTTGACTCTCTAAACTTGGGAAGATGAGAAATGATGGGTGGATACGAAAGTGTGCATGTAATTAGGACCAACTGCTTGATATACTTTGTACGTCGCTTGAGAAGCCTTCTTTTTCTTTTGTGGATATCTTTGATGGATACTTTTCCCTTTCTTATTTTTCCCCATAATTTCTTTAACTAATGGAGTTTGATAGGGATATTTATTTGTATTCTTTGATATCCACTTGTATTTGATTTGTCCATTATGTTTCTCTGCTTCTTCTGCTTTGATAGCGGTCCTTGTGCTTTGATTCAAATCTTTCTTTTGACGTTGGTCCCAATTCGTGGATGGGGTGATGGGTGGATGAAGATTCATGATGTGGATAGTTGTAGTATTGGCATCGGTTTCATCATAAGGACTCTTCATGCTCCCTATGTTGATGTTTTCTTGAGACATAGTTGCCCCTAGTAAAGTGGTAGTGGAACCTTCATTCCTTGATTCTGCTTGTTTTGAGATGTCTTGTTCAGTACGCATTCTCTGATAGATAACCACTAGAAATGATGTTATTTTGATTTGCTGCTCTGCTGACTCTAGAATATCCTGTTTTGTCTGACCTATTTCTTTGAGTGGATAATGTTGGATATCTTCATTCATGATGTCCTCAGTCTGAATTTGGGATATATCTGATCCTAATGTTGAAAACTTAGTTTGACTATAGGAATCATCAACTTACTCTTTTTGTGTAATAATGTCAGGAGTAAAGGAATCTTGTTCTAAATGAAGATCATCTACGTGTCCATCCAAAGAAAGCATCTCATGGGTAGATGGAGGAGTATGTGCTATGTGGATATGATCATCTTGTATAGATAGGAGAGTATCCATTAGACCAGTGTAGTAGCTTGGAGATACACACTCTTGATCTTGAATGATTTCAGAATTGCTTTCGACATGCTTTGGATCAAATTCTTGACATGGATCAGTTTCAAAGGATGTATTACTTATAAAGGTTTTTAGGATATCTTCATTAGGAATGGAAAGTGGTTCATTATCCTCTTGAACTTTGAGTGGGCTTGGATCAAGTGTCAAGTTGAGGATTCCTTCAGTATCTATAATCATGAGGTCAAAGGGCTTCAATATGTCTTGGAAAGGGCCATTGCTAGACCTTGGTGAAAGATTTTGATCATGCTTTGGAATAAATTCTTGAGATATGTCCTCTAACTCATAAGTAAATGTAGAGACATTTTCAATATGATCATTGGTCGATGGATCATAGATTATTTCAATGGGATCAAATAATTCTAACACTCCTTGAAATAGATCACTAAAAAGTGGCTCTTGATGTATGGTGAGTTGATCATCAGATGGGGTGGAAACATCTTCAAGGTGCTCATTGATGGAGAGATCTTGATCATTGTTTTCAACAATTGTGTTGGAGGGATTTTCAATGTCTTCAACCATAGGGTCAAATGATGTTGAAATTCTTGAATTGGATCATTGTTGGGTATTGTTGGTGGATTTTGATCATGATTGAAAAGTGACTCTTGATGTATGTTAATTTGATCATTGGATGAGGTGGAAAAATCTTCAAGGTGTTCATTGATGGATAGATCTTGATCATTGTCCCCAATAGTGATTATATTTTGATCAATAAGGTCTTGGATGAGATTTTTGAGTTGAATACAACTTGATGTTGTGTGTCCCTTTGTTTTGTGGAAATCACAATGGTGCTCCTCGTTATACCCTGGTAGTTTAACTAGGGGTTCTTAATAGTTCCCATAGATGGGGAGCTTGATGATATTTTCTTGTACCAATTGTTGCAGGACTAATTTGATTGGTCTCCCAAGTGGTGTGTATTTTCATTTGTTACTTTGTGAGATTTGTACTTGACCTTGTGGTGATTGATTTTGGAGATGTGGTGATTGATCTTTGAAATGTGGTGATTGATCTTCGAGATGGGGTAATTGGGTTTTTTGTTGATGTTGATCTTGATATCTAACCTCTTGACATTGGAGATTTTTTTCTTGATGCGGTTGTGGACACAACTCAACGCTTTGATGGCACGGTTCAACCGAAGGAAGAGTGTACTAATGTTGGAGTGAAGATATCTCTCGGCTCAATAATTCAATTAGTTTGGCATGTGAAGCAAATTGTTCTAGTGAAATTTGATCTTGATTTTGAATTTGACTCCCTTGATTTGGCTTTTGTTAAAGTAGATGTGGGATGTACACTTGTGGTGTTTGAATGGGATCATGGGAAAATTGATTTTAGACAATGTTCTAACTTGGGATGATGTTCAGATTTGGCATGTTATGGGTTGAAATTGAACATTGTTGATGTGGGGAATCACATTGCCTTGATTTAGGTAACTTTGATTTTGCATGGTGTTACCTTGACTTGGAGTCATTAACATCTTGTTTGGACTTTGAACAATATTCGTATGATTTGCAAACATATCCATCTCAAATTTTACCAAGTTTGGATTCAAAATGTTCATGTTTTGTAAAGTTGTACTTGGTACATTCACATTTGGCATGTAGGGATTTGATGGGATGATGTTGTTCGTTTGAAGGCTCATGTATTGAGTGTTTGGTTGATAGATTTGTAGATTTGGACTTGGATTTAAATCTACCATCGGGAAAGGTGTTCCAAAATTTTGGCTAGGTATACTCACATTTGTTGTACCATTGAGAATTGTAGGAGATAATGATCCTATGTACGGATTGTATAAATGTGAGTTTTGAAAATCAATTGGCATTGTGAGGCTTTGATAATTTGGTTGGTTTAGATCGCTTATGATGTATGGATCAAGTTTATATTCCATGTTATTCTTGTGTTTTGACTGTGTTGCAAAAGTGACCTCTAAGGTGTTTTGGACCAATGATGAGATGAAGGATGAAAGGGGTGAATGATATGGGTGTTGTTTTTCTTAGGAACTTTGGATCAATGCTAGACTTTAGGATTTTATTTTGATTGGTTTTGACTGGATAATGAACTTGTAAACCTTAAGATGTTGGATGTGATCTTTAGGATAAACTTGTTCAAAGGTGTGTTGATTTAACTAGAGGTATGAGAAAGGATGCATTCCCATACTCCTAATTAAACAAGGTGATTTTGATTTGGTTTAAGGATGTACCCAAGTCTAGATAATGATGTTTCCAAAGCTCTAAAGTTTTTTTGGGATGGGATGATAAATGTTTGAAATGGATGAAGTGTTTGATTTTGATCCTAAATGAACCTAAGAAGGACTTGTTTACAAGGCCAAGGTTTTGAAGAACATGCTTTTCCCTTCAAAACCAAAAGATCAATGTTTGCTCAAAAGACCATAAGACAAAAGATACACAAGCACATGTGTGGGGTTCAATTTATTTCATCTTGATTAGTGAATTTATTTTACCACAAACACTTTCTTGATTAGATTTTCAAACTAATCGTCAATGTCCTAACTTCTTTTCATCCCACAAAGTGCTATGTTGAATTCAAGGAAATCAACGCAATGGTTACCTAATGTTGACCTTGGTAGAAGCAAATTAAGATGTCAACCCAATTACTTAGAAACCTCTAAGGACATAATCCCAAGGTAAGCTCAATAGTTCTTGGGTTTTGTCAAAGGTATTTTCTCTAACTAAGGGGCTTGAAATTTTGATGATGATGTTAAGTGTTTATTTCCAAATGTTTTCGAACAAGAAAAGTGTTTTGACTCACAAGCAATATAACATCTTAGATCAATTGGTACGTTTTTCTTGGTGGGCTTGCCTCATGCCCTTCATAGTAGAATAGATGATTTTACATGCAACCAAGGAAAGAGGATAAAGGTATGTTAAGAATGAAGTCTTAACCTCTATACTTTAACCAAGATCGGGCATGACAAGTAACTTCTTGGAATCTAAGTTCCAATGCACCACTTTGATAAACTCGTTGGATGGACTGGTTGGCTACTACAAACAAGGTTCTTAATGATAGGACATCGGGGACATGGCACCTTGCGAGCATCCAACAAGCCACTAAGGCTTTGATCAATCCTACTAGGGGCTCTTATACTTTTTGGTAGTACCCCATTCTGAAAGACACTATATGACTAAGGCCTACATACCATGAGGACTTGACAGTTTAGTCTTATCCATTTATATACCACTGAATGAAAAACCAGGTTGGAGTCACCTTCAAGTTCTCCTTTCGAGATGTGTCTTTTAAGCTGGCCCCTCTAAAGGTAAAAATAGTGAGCAAGCACATCCATAGTTTGATCAACCTTCATTTAAAAACAAAGGGAGAACACCATGATACACCTAACTCACACTCGCAAGCTTTGTTCAATTTTAGTTCCCAATATGAAGTGTGGAGGTGATTACTTTATCTCAACCTAAGATCACAAAATAGGCCTTTTGATTCTCAAGATTTTTGTAAAGCTGAGAGAAGTGCATACGCCCTTTTTGATGATGTTAGTTTAAGAAATCAATCACAATAACAAAGTTGCACATGTTCATTTTAACCTTTCAAAGCAATTGTGAGTTCGTTTTAAAAGAACCAAAGTAAGTGTGACAATTTGCCTTATTCAATTTTTAATCCCAAAACAAACTTTAGTAAATTTGAGTCCTAATGTTCTTTTTAAGCTTTTTGTAGAAAAAATTGAAATTTTCTTCTTAGAGCTCAAAAGAAATTTACTAGGTCCTAAAAACTTGAAAGATAGCAAATCCTTAGAAGAGGGATTATAATTTCTTCCCAAAGTGTTTAAAAACACTTGTTACAATGATGTGATAATGCTTTTTCTTTGACTTCCATGCTCCCTTATCCTTCAAAACCTGCAATACAAGCTCCAAATGTCAAATGAAATCAAGAAACAAGAAGATATGAGGGTTAGATAGATGATTGAGCATAAAAACCCTAAAAGTTAGACCAAGTTTCATTATGATTTGACATTAAATAAAAATTTGAAAATTTTAACTCTATCAAAGTTGATAATAACCTACACCATTGGATATCTTATGAAATTATACCCCATTTCAAAAAAAAAATCTTTGAAAAAGACCAAAAAATGACCAAGATATGGCCATTTTAAGCTTGAATGAAAAAGTAAGAAATTCAACAGGTTATGTTTGTGATGGCAGCTCTGTTTGGAGTTTAAGTGCCGCTATATAGCGACACTAAAGATCCAGCGATGTAGTTTGAAGTTTCAGCAGTGTAGTTTGTTTCTAGAGAGGTTTTGTATAGCCCCGCTGGACTGTGAGTGGTTCTATATGGCCCCGCTAGACTGTGAGCGGTGTTGTTTCCTGTAAACACATAAAAACACAAAAAAAAAATGAAATTTTCTCAAAAAACATGATTTGATCTTCTAGTTTTCTCTCCCTCTAGCACCAAAATGTGAGCCATGATGCCCAACCTAAAAAAACACAAGAAACAATCAATGCGTTAGATCAAATGCATGGTTAGAAACATGATTCCTCAAGAAATTCATTTGAAAGTAAAAGAAGAGGAATTAAGTTAATAACACAACAAATTTGAAGCAATAATATCAAATCCTATTCTAAAACCATGCAAACTCTTAATCTCTTAAGGGAGTTGGTGTCAATTTGATGTGAAAATTGGCCATTTCCCAACTCCAATGGTGTGATGAAGATGCTTGATGAAGGATTTATGCTTGTAGTGATGACTTCAATGGAGCTCCATGTTGAAAATCTACAAAAAACCTAACTATGCTTGGATGAAATTGATGATAAGTTGCTATGGATTTGAGTATAATAACTTTGCATGAATTGTGGATGGATCAAATGAAGGATGAACTCTTCATGTATAGATGAGATTGATTAGAGAAGAGGAAAAATGGATGAATGTGAGACTAATCTTCAACAAATGAGAAGAAGCCATATGTCATTATGTGAATGGTTGAGGAATGAGCACATTTTGAAGAATGTGCAAAGAGGGCAGAGATTCAAATTCAAAATATGGCTCAAAGGATGAGGTGAAAGATGAAGAAAATGCACATGACTCAAGAAAAGGACATGTAAGAGATTTTAAATGCTTTGTTGGAAGGGACAAGTCCTTTTGGGGCGAGATTTCAAATTTCAGGAATATTCCATCTTTGATGCCTTTTTTGAATGAAAATAGATGATTTATAAATCAATTAAATTTATTTTCATGTGCAAGTTGCAAAATCTAGAGGATTTGAGTGATTAGGATTGGAATTAATCATGATTTGATTAATTTAAATGATGTTAGTTGATTTGACCATTTTGACCTAGATTTTAGGATTTAAATAACTCAAAATGAGAAGAGAATGATTTAGAACTAGTTAAATAAATATTTATTATTTATTTAACCAAAGGGTGTGATGTTAGATTAAATTAGATAAATGTTTGATTTATTTAATTTAATTAGATGAACTTTAGAGATTTAATCAAATAATATGGATTATTTAATTAAACAAAGATAGGAAGATGAAATGACCTAGCTAATTACACAGAGACAATGATTTAATTAAATCAAGAGATTTATTTAATTAAAAGGGGAATTATGATGACTTTAATCAAATAAGGCTATTCGATTAAATTGTTAGATAGAGGGATAATTCAAGATGAAGCGATGTTAGTAGATCAAGATCGAGTGCATGTACATTTTACGTGTTTATAGTTGGTTAATGGTTGTTTCTGATAGTGTTATCATAATACTTTGTGTTCCATGTGTTAGATCTCATAGGTGATTGTTAAAGCACTTTTATTCTTCTCCCAAAATTGTTGTTCAATCATTTATGTCATAAGGAATTCAAGGCAGCATAATGTTCAAATCTAGGGTTGACTCACCTTGAGGGTTGTAAGTCAACTCTAATCATTTGTGACACAATCCTCCTCCTAATGAAGATGAAAAAGGTAGATTTGTGATTCTAGGTGGACATCCCCTTTTTCTTTTGGCATAGGTCCCTCATCTCACATCCCATTTTTAGGTCTCCTATCCATCTTCCCTCTTTTCCAAAATTTCATTTTGATGAACCTAACATTGTACATCCTCAATTATGATTTAGAGACATTCACAACCCTAGATCTAGATTTGCATTAGTGGGTTTTGCATTAGTGTGCCCTGAATTTCATGTAGGGTTTAATTTTGCATGCATCATTTAAATTCATTTCAAAAAATTTCACTTTGTTCACTATTTTTCACTAGTTGCACTTGCATTAAGAAACCTAAAATTGGAAACATCTACCACATAATTCACAATCTACAACCTGAAACAGAGAACTCAAACATCAAACCAGAAGCACAAACTTCAATTTTCCAACCTTTGTACAAAGACTCATTCTCCCTCGGGTGAACCTATCCTTGTACAAGTGTTTTTTCAAATTTTTGGGCATCATTTTGTCTTTGTTTTCTTCATTTCATTCTACTGTCAGATCTATGTTTCAATTTCAGAAAACAAAATATTCTATACTTTCTTGCATTAAGTTCAATTTGTCAAATTAAGTGCAATGATTTAAATAAAAATTGGCACTAAAAAGACATCATTTTCAAGTTGTTTCAGAGCATAATTAGTAAATTATCATGTTTCCAATTTGAAAATTGTAATATCTTTTTACACACTTGCATTGTGATTCCCACTTTTGGGTGTTTATTGCATTTTTCTAGTGCCTTTTCTCCATTTTGGGTGCACTTTTGGATTGGTGAAACTTGTATGAGCTTCACAACCTAGTGGTGTATTTCCAGTACTTTAGTGAGATATAGTTTGAGACTCATTCCATCTCATGGTAGTACATCCACCATGGATCTTGAGTTTTCTAACTCTTTCACTCATAGTCCTGACACTAGTCAACCCATTATGGATCATAGCTTTGATACCACATTTCCAATTACTAATTTTCCAACAACCAATGTAACTCATGTTGAAAAAATGGTTGCTAATGTCCCTCAATAGAAGCTACAATAAATGGATGAAGCCGTAGAAAAAATTCAAAAATTTGTGAGTTTTGAATACATTGTTGATACTACAATTCCTATCATAGATAAAATGGGGAAAATGCTTGATAATGAACAAAGAATAGAAATTGTGTGTAGTCTAGCCCATATAATTGGCAATCATGTTCCTACAATGGCTAGTTGTGCTCAAAATTTGGGGTACACTCAAATTCAAGGTGGAAATCAAATTCCTCCCTCTATAATTGTGGGGCCTCTATTCCTACATACACTCATCCAACTATTACTACAAGGCAACCAACTAGCAATGTCAATCCCACTTTAGGTATTTCCACTAGGAATCCTTTTACCTTTGTGAATTAAAATCTCATATTTCCTAATCCATCACCTCTCACAAACTTTAAATTCACTTACATCCTCCCAATACATATACACCTCCACCTTATTCACCTCCATCTCAATACTTAACCAATGATTTTTTCCTTAACCAACTTTTGCAAAATGTTTCATCCCTCCAACAAAAAAATTCCACATTGAACCAAAATCAAAATGGTCAACCTTCACAATATGTCAAAAGAAACCCATTATCCTTGGATATATATTGAGAGCAAAAATTCCACAAGGTTTAGAGATTCTTATATTTGAGAAATATGGTTGTAAAGGAGATCCTAATACCCATGTCTCAGCATATACAACATTATATATTGACTTCATCTTTGAAGATAAGAAGATGGCTAAACTTTTCCCTAGGTCTTTGAAAGATACAACCTTGGAATGGTTTTGATCTTTATTGAATAATTAAATTAGTTCATTCAATGAAATTTTTGATGCATTCCTCAACCATTTCCAAGTGCACATTGTTCCCAAGATTACCTTAGCTGATTTAATGAAGTGTAAACAAAAGGATGATGAAAAGATCACTAATTTTATAGCATGATACCAATTTCTTTACTCACAAGTCAATATTAAGATTCTATATGTCAATCTTCAAAGAATTTTCATTAAAAATTTATAAAAAAAAATCCAAGACAAGCTTGGGATGGTGAAATTTCCCTCCTTTACACATTTTTGCATGGCATTTTGTGACTATCAGAATTCAATTAACCATCATGAAGAAAAACTCCCTCTAACAACCCCAAGAAATCTGATTTTGTGCCCCATAACAATTTCCAACCATTAAAGAAACAAAATAAGAGCTTTATACAAATCAACCCACCTCAAACAAGTCAACATGTTGAGTATCAAGTTACAGCCATAAAAACAACTCCATATCAATTCAGAGAACTCGATAGACAATTTACCCTGTTACCTAATACCCTCCATTCCATAATGTTGAAAATTTTGGGTAACAACTTAATTACCTTACCTCCCATTAGAACCATTGATCCTACAAATCATTTACCTCCAAACTATAATCTGAATAATTTTTTCCATTATTACCGACAAAATGGACATGATACAGAACATTTCAAGCATCTTAAACACATCATGCAAGACCTTGTTGATTCTAATCACATCCATATTGGTGGTGTAAATGGTCAAGGAAATAATTATGTTGTCCAACCCAACCAAAATTTTCAATTTTTTACTAATCTAATGTCGAACCATAACATCTCTTTTGTAAAAACTAGTAGTAACAAGAATGATGTGATGAATGTTGACATGGATGATGATAACATGAGTGATAATGAGGATGATTCTATAGATACTATGGTTAACCTCATTGTAATTCAACCTCGTAAGGGCCAAACCAACTATTCTATGAACATTACTTTCTCAAAAAATGACATAATAAAACATGCACTCGATGGTCCTCTTTGCATCACTGAAAGAATTAATGACAAGCTTACTAATGGGATATTAATTGATCTCATGTGTGTAGAGAATTTGATTACCAAGGAATTCTTATTTTTACATAAACTTTATCAAGATTCTTACGAACAAGTGAAAGAATGGATCAAAACATATAATGGTTTTTCTTGCCCTACGATAGGTTTGATCACTCTTACTTTAAAAGTTGGACCAAAAAAATTGAATGTCTCATTCTCCATCATCCCATCATTGGACCAATTCTGTGTGAATCTTGGTTATCCATGGCTACACTACATAGATGGCATCCCATCGATAGTGCATTATACATAAAATGTATATTTGGAAATGACATCTTTACTATGCATCATAGTGGCAATAATCATGTGTCTTCCCATGGGGATATCTCATTGGATTTCTTTTTCCTCAAACCTATGGAACCTATTAAGCCTCATGAGGAATTCTTTTCAAATATTATCAAAAATTCAAGACAAAGAGCATAGTATAAATATATCTTAGCAACATGCATCAACCCATGATTATGTCTCCTATAATTTATGAATCCATGACAAATCCTCTGCCTATTTCCTATACGAGGCCAAGAGATAAATATGACATTCCCATTGTGCCTCCTAAGATCAAACAAGTTTATAAACCCAAAGAGAAAGTGGTTGACTAACCTTCCATGGTTCCTTTCATTCCTGCCTTAAAGAAAAGAAACCAATGGTTGATAAAACCACTCCTACCCAATCACAACTTGAAAATTGTGCAAGAAGAAACTGAAATGCTAAAGAGTGTAGGTGTAGATTTCATGCTATTGCTTGTTAGTTAGAAGAGAATAACAAAACAAAAAACCAATAATTAAACACCAACTCAAGAAATACATGATGATTCTCCACCTTTTCCACAACAACAACATGAAATTTCAATAGACATCATCATTAGGCCTCCTATTATGATTAACTTGGATGATGGTGATGAGGATGCTAAGATTGATGAGGAAGTGCATAATGAGCTAAATTTATTATTTTTCTCTTCCATGAACTTAGATGATAACAACCGTGATTATTCTCCTAAAAAGAGTGACTTGCCACATGTTGAACTTGGTGATGCTACTAGTACAGCTTTGGTCATTGTCCCTTTGGCTAGTTTTCTACCTTCCACATATAATGACCAAGATTGGGATGCAAATAACCTGCTATAGGTTACCTCACACATGACATACTAGTCTTTTATTTTTCTTCTTTTCATGTTCTTTGTGATTACATGTGTGTAATGTGATCCCACATGTCGTATATGTTTGTAAGGCTACTTTGGATGACCCTTTTCAGTCTATTGGTGCAAAGATACAAATAAAGAAAATATATTGTGGCACTCTTCTATTTGTATCTATATTCTTCTATATTTTGTCAACCATTACCTTTACACTTGTCTAGTATTTTCCTTTCGGAGATGACACAAGGTGTTAAGAAATTTAGGTTTCTTTCATGTTGACCTATAGAGATACCTATAGAGGGGAGAGAGAAGAGTGGGAGAGACCTAGAGGAGTAGCAAAGGATGGAAGGAGAGGTTTAATGAGCTTTACTGATAATGAAGGGGATAAGAGAGAAGAGTGGGAGATACCTAGAGTAGTAGTAATGAGACAAGGATTGAGATACCTAGAGATGGATAAGGAGGTATGGAGAGGGAGACAAGGAGTGACTGAGAGAATTAGAGAGGGGAGAGGTAGAGAAGTGAGGGGGAGAGAGATGAGATGTAGAAGAGAGGGAGAGAGAAAGGGAAGTATTGGTAGAGGAGTAAGGGGGGGTGGAGGGAGTGAGAGGTATAGGGAAGGAGGAGTTAGATAGGTGATGACATAGAGAGGGGAGGGATAGAGAAGAGGAGAAAAAATAATGAAGAGAAAGAGATGGCTAAGGAGGGATAAATATATAGATATAAGAGACTTACAACCTAGGGAGAGAGGGGTGAGAGATGTGGGGGAGAGATAGGGGTGAGAGAGATAGAGGGGGAAGAGGGGTGGGTATTGATACAACAGTGAGAGGTAGAGATGGCTAACAAGGGATGGAGAGGAAAGCAAGGATTGATTGAGAGACCTAGAGAGGAGAGAGGTAGAGAGGTGAGTAGGAGATAGAGGTGAGTGATAGAAGAGAGGGAGAGATAAAGGTAAGCATTGGTAGAGGAGTAAGAAGGGATGAAGGGAGAGGTATATATGGAGGGAGTGAGAGGCATATGGAAGGAGGAGTTAGAGAGGCGATGACATAGAAAGAGGGGAGGGATAAAGAAGAGGATAAAGAGAAGAATGAAGAGAAATAGATGGCTAAGGACATATAGAGGCTAGTAAGGAGTGATTAAAATAATTAGTGAGGGGAGAGGTAGAGAGGTGAGGGGAGAGAGAAGAAAATGAGAGAGAAGTTCACAAAGAGGGAAAGAGGGGTAAGGAGGAGGGAGAGGGGTGGAGAGGGAGGGAAATAACTAGAGAGCCTAGAGAGATATAGAAGAAAGAGGCCTACAGCCTGGGGAGAGAGGGTTGAGAGACATAGGGGAGAGAGATAGGGGTGAGCGAGATAGAGTAGGGGAAGGGGTGGGTAATGAGACAAGGATTGAGAGGTAGAGATGGCTAAGGAGGCATGGAGAGGAAAACAAGGAGTGAATGAGAGACCTAGAGAGGGGAGAGGTAGAGAGGTGAGGGAGAGATAGAGGTGAGTGATAGAAGAGAGGGATAGAGAAAGGGAAGTATTGGTAGAAGAGTAATAAGGGATGGAGGGGGAGGTAGAAATGGAGGGAGTGAGAGGCATAGGGATGGAGGAGTTAGAGAGGTGAAGATGTAGAGAGGGTGGTGGAACCTTCAAAATTCATGTTCCATTGATCTAATGTCTTTACTTGGGTGGTTTCTTGGTTTTAAAATGCTACAAGGGTTTAGGGTTTTATGCTATAGGGTTGGTTTTCCTTAGCATATTTTCTTTCACCTTAATCCTTGTTCTTGTAACTAAGGAAATTTTATGGGTTAGCTTATAATTATGCATAAATATAAAACCCTAGCTAACTATGAAGAAAAATAGAGGAAAATACATAAAACAAGAATAATTATACCTAATAGTCCTCAAAACCTCCATGAATCACCTCCATAGCCTTCTCAATTTGCTGAAAATGTGTTTTTGCCCTCAGATTTTATGTGAGCAATCCAATGACTATGACAATGACCAAGCAAATGTTGAAGGATTTGAAATGACTACATGCAATACTATGCTATCATGCAAATAGTAAGCACCAAAACTATGCCAAATGAAATTCAAATATGACTATAACAAAGTGACAAGAGTATGAGATTGCCTAAAACAAGAATGCTTAAGATTTCAAGAGCATAAGGTTGCAAGATGACATGAGATGATCAAATGAGAGTAAAATTAGCATTTTATAGAAAATGCAATTTTGAAGGAATGACCAAGATTAAAAGTTGACAAGTTCCCTAGAATCAATGGTCAAGATTCAATATGACAACCCACAATTAGGGTTAGGGAAACATTTTAAAATGAATGACTAATATTTGATCTAAGAAAATCAAATCAAGGGACAAGATTACATATGACAAAGAGATAAGATTGACATGGAAAAAGAAAGAGTTAGAAAATCAAATAGTATTAGAAATTATTTGATTTATGGAGGAAAGTTGTTATTTTGAATTAAAAATTAATTTAATTCAAAAAGGTGGAGTCATGTGATAGAAAATTAGAAATTGGGCCAATTTTAAATAAATGATTTTATTTAAAATTAGAAAAAGCCAAGGTGGATGTGACAATAAACAATGATTTTAAATTATTTACTTGGAGAAAAAATTAGAAAGTGGGTAATAGAAGATTTTATTTAAAATTAGAAAAAGCCAAGGAGATAATTAAATAACTAATAGTAATTATTTAATTATAGAGGAAATGGACAAGGTGGATAATAATTAAATAAATTATAGGAATTTATTTAATTACAAAGGACATAAAGAATTAAAGACGTATTTAAATAAATAAATAAAGTTTATTTATTTAAATAATCGGGAGGAAAATAATAGACCAAGATAATTAAATAAATTTAAGAATTTATTTAATTATAGAAAGACATTAGACAATTAGCAATATATTTAAAAAAATAAATATAATTTAATTGTTTAAATAGTCGGGAGGAATAAAAGATGTGAATTAATTAAATAATTAAGAATTATTTAAAAAATAGTTGAATTTGGATTATAGACGAAAATGATAAGACATAGAAAAATGTGGTTTACGAGTCTAGGACATTTTTATGTGTCTACATTTTTCCCCTCTTTGTCATAATGCATCTTGTCACATTGTGACAAAGAAAATAAGTAAAAAATATGCCCCAGTGAAAAATAGGATGATGAGGAAGAATGACGAGGAGGTAGCAATATGTCCCCTCAAGAGGACAGTTGGGTTAAGAGAACATGAGTGTGCTCTCGAAATAGATGAAAAGACAAGAAGAAATGTTGATGAAGATGCAAAATAGACGAAATGTTAGAGGGGAAATGAAGAAGGTGGGATGGGAAAGAATCCTTCAACATTTGCCAAATTACTAATAGACGTTGCTCGAATCATCATTGGGCAATAAAAATGACAAAAATGGACAGCAAACACCATGGTATGACATAGACCAAGATGTGCAAGGTCATCCACTTGCAAAACAAATAGTCACAAACAAGGAATGTCCTAAATCATACTAAGAGCGAAGTTGCCCCAGTCTTTTTTCCAAGACAATCCATAAACAACAATCAAAGAAAAAAATATGTCATGAGATGTCATCACACCTCTAAATCCTTCATGGGACATCCTCGAGGTAGCTAGTAACATGACCAAGAGACAAAACAATAAAAAGATAAGAAAAAATAGACAAAATAGTCAAAAGATAAGAAAAAATAGGCCAGAAAGATTAACAGCCATTTAATTGTGTTTTCCAATGTTTGTTTGCCAAAGATTGATCACATGACAGTTTGACAGTTTGAAATTTTTATAGTTTTAACAAGTTGTCAATTCGATGGTGCTGATGGTCGAATGGTTTAACGGTTCCTATGGTCAGGAAGGAGACATATTGAAAAGACAAATGACATTTTGATGAGGTCCAAGTCCAAGAAGGACACATCTTGGAGAGGACCAAAGAGTGATGAGATTGACATTGTTTTGCTAATTTGACTAATGTGACTATATGACTAATTGAACTATGTTGTCTAATTTGGACTTAATGACTGATTGGACTATGTTGTCTATTAGTTTGCGATTTGGAAATTGGCATTTTGAATGATTATCTTTTGTCTGCATGTGACTATGTCTGACTTATTTGACCGACATGATGATTGCTAAAGGACTGAATCATGATTTTATTCGACAAATCTAAAAGGATTGAACTAATTTCTTGAGGGAACATTGATAGATGGCCCTGCCTATGTCCAGTCACAGAGGCAATGTAGTTTGACAATGACAAAAGACTAACTCGACTGACTCAGACGGGCTTGGACTTTATTTTTGGGAGTTTTTAGTGTTATTTGGATGTTTTTGAATTTTTGACATATTTTGATTTTTTTTTGGATTTTTGACATTTTATGATTTTTTTGGATTTTGACATTTTTATGACTTTTTTGGATTTTGACATTTTTATGATTTTTTTGGATTTTGACATTTTTATGACTCTTTTGGATTTTGACATTTTTATGACTTTTTTGGATTTTGATATTTTTATCACATGTGAATGATGCCAAGGATAGACATGATTGTGTCGCTAGTCAAGTTGAATACCAATTGACAGGTGATAATGATAATGTTGTTTGATGGGGGAGGTTGCATAGTAAGATTGGAATGACTTCCATTCATTGCCGAATTGGATGATGGAGTACCCTTAGACAGTTGACAAGGGAAAAACCAAGATAGCTGACAAACATAAAAGGATGATAGGTGGCCTTGGTAAAAGACAGGAGACATGAGACTAGAGTAATTGGCATATAATCTTCAGTGACTGTGTCGCATAGGGATAATGAGGCTATGATGATAATGATATGATGTTTCATGAATAGTATATGACCAAAGGATGGAAATTTCAAGAGTTGTCCCAAAGTTATGTTTGTACCCAAGTCCTTATCAAGATCAAAGTAGTAGTAAAATGACTGGAAATGATATGGCCTAAATGGATAGATGGAAATGTCGTAAGAAGGGCATGGGACAGGTATGGGAGATGAGATGACTTGCCCCCAAGTGAAATGGTCCATATAGATGATTTATTTTACAAATGACGCCTGTTTTCTAGGTTTTCATCATGGTACTTGTCCAGGGCGCCCATTTGCCAGGTTTTCACCATTGGATGAAATTTTTCTCTTTACTATTTTCTTGATTTTTTTATTTTTTATTAATGTTTATATGGATGAGACGTCTTGAATTCTCACTAATTATTCTCCAACTGCTAATGGTGCCAATGTAGAGACTGGTTCCATGAAATGCCAATAATGACCTTTCTAAAGTAGTTTCCTTGTCAAGATCACAGCGCTTGCATATAACTAATTAATGTCATTGTGATCCTTTCTAATACTAGAGTTGGCCTTATCAGAATACACACATCGTGATAGAGTGCCATGAGAATCTTTTTGATAAAGAGTTGTTGCCATCATGTGACAGATTTGTGATGTGGGATGTTTGGACTTTAGGTGATATGTAAGATTATGATGGATGGTGGTAGATGTAGAAGGGTTGTTTGGATGTTTGGAGGAATCACTCTTTATTTTCAAACTTGGGAGGGTGGGTGACGAAGTTTGGAATTTTGATTGGGATAGCATTTGGAACCAACACTTTTAGATGTCTTGCTTGATGACCATTTTGAAGGAGGTGGACATTTATTATATGTGGGAGTCCTCTTTTCTTGTGGCTCCACATTTTGATTGACTTTTGGATTTGATGTATTTTCTTTGCTTGATTGATTTTTCTTTGGGATCCATTTTAACTTCATTTGTCCACTTGGATTTTTCTTTGATTCAATGGCCTTTGACATTTGATTTTGAACTTTTGACTTGTAAGACTTTTGTTTTTGTTGGTTCCAAATGGAAGGTTTAGGACATTGGGAATGACGGTTTATGGTATGGATGGAAGGAGTGTTGGCAACATTCTAATGACAAGGATTACTCATGGGCCCTATTTTGATGCTTGTATCAGATAAATTTTCCCCCAATATCGAGGAGGTACCACTAACATCATTATATTTTCTTACTAAGGAATAGCCAAGACCTTGATGTCTATAATTTTCTTGAAGTTGTATTGGTTCTCGGATGCCTTGCTCATGTATGCCTAGTCCTTTTCCTTGATATTGCATGCTCTGAAATTTTTTGTTTGTAATGGGGTATTTATTGTTTTTAAAGCAAGATGCTAACCCATCCTTGTCTATGTGAATGTTGTTACTTGGAATATTCTCATCTATAAGAAAGCTTGCTCTAACAAAGATAATTGATCCTAGTCGATAAGATGTTGTCGCTTCATTGACATGCTAGATATTTTTAGTTTGATTGGTGTCTTTGGTATGATTTTGTGACATGTCTAATTCAGATGTTTCTATTGGAATTTCCAAGTCAATGTCGAAACCATCTTGATGGTCATTGTCATAGAGTCTAGTGAATTCAGCTATAGCTTGATCATTTGCAAATATGTCCATGGTAGAAGACTCTTGTTCTTGAGGTAGATCATCTATATTTCCCACGGAGGCAAGCGTCTCATTTTGGATAGTGTCAATATTTGGAGCTTGGGTAGGGTCGTCATCAAGTTTTTGATGAGGAATGGCATAAAGGTCAAGGAGTGGATCGTTTTGGTCAATGGTAGTGTCTTGGTCAAAGATGGGATTGTCTTGGACAACATGAGTGGGATTGGAATCTTTGTCAAGGATGGGTGTATTTTGGATGCCATTTTTATTTAGGAGGACTTCTTGAATGGACTTAAAGATGGGGTCATGGGATGGACTACCTTGATCTTGACATGAGGGTGAGGTTGTGATGTCATGCCTTAGGTTTTGATCTTGACATATATCCTCAAGTGTAGGTAATGGGATGTGACTTTGGACAAGGATAAAATTTTCATGACTAGATGTATGTTGGGACGAGGTGACTTGGAAAGGATTAGTGACTATAGGACTAGGATAGGACATGGAGAATTTGAAGGGATTAGTGGATGATGTGGAGACTTGGGCTAGATTGATGGATGAAGGACTAGGATAGGACATGGAGACTTGGAATGGACTAGTATAAGGTTGACTAAGATAGGACGTGGAGACTTGGACGGGATCGATATGATATGATGTGGAGACTTGACATGACTTGGTATATGGTTGATAAGACATGTAAACTTGGACGAGATGGATAGGTGAAGGACTAGAATATGATGTGGAGACTTGGAATGGACTAGTGGACAGTTGGTTTCCCTTGTCAAGGTTAGGATAAGGGTGACAATTAGATGTTTGTTGTGACTAAATGGTGGGATTTGTGTTAAGGGACATTTGATAGTGAGGGTTGATGGATGGAGGACTTGGACTAATGGATTGTTAGTGAGAAGGACATTGATTTTTGGATTGGAAGAATTGTCTCTTGAAGTTTACAACTTGTTGGTATTGACCATTACAGAGTAATTGGTATTCAACTTGACTAGCAAGCATATCAAGAGTTTGATGAATGGAAGACATGGTGGTGGATGGCATGATGTTGTTTAAAGAGGATGTCAAATGCAAAGTGATAATGAGGACCAAAATGAATGATGGAAGACTAAAGTGTTTTAATGCAAAATGCAAGGTCTAAGAGAACCCTAAGGTGAAATCAATTTTGGTAGAATTATGGAAAGGCTTACTAACCATTCAAAGTTTGATCAATGTTTCAATTTGGATTGTCAAGGGACTTGTTTGAAGGACTAAATGACAAGATGAAAAAATGACAAAGTGAGGTTTCCAATAGACTTTTGAGTTGGAAGTGGCTCACAAAAGGACCAAGACTAAAAGAGGTGATTTTGTTTAAGTCCAAGGACAATTTAATTTTGAAGGAAAATATTTGACTAAATATGGTAAGTTTTCCTATTCCAAAGTCTACAAAATGAGGACCTAAAAGTTGGTTTATTGCAATTTGGAACAATTTTCATATTTGTTTGAGTTTGAATGTTTGTTTCCAAGTCTGTGAAAGGTGGTTGGTTGTTTCAATGTCTAGAAAATAGTTGGCAAGCACAGTATTTTGAGTGTATAAACAATCAAAAAAAAGACAAGCACAATCCTAGGTTAGGCAAGGACAATATTTGCTAGATTCCACGTGGGTTTCCCCAACCGCACCTATTCTTAGCGTGTGAATCCAGAAGCTTGGCCGCTCGGGTTCCCCCTTACAGTGCACTCACTTCTTAGGCCAACCAAGCTTCTAACCCCCATGAAACTCCCATGGCAGATTGATCACCTCTACTAAAAACTGTGAAAATGTGGATGCCTTCACAATGATCGTTGTTGCGCTAGCAAATAGAAGAATTTTGGATACTACACAAAGGTGTTTAGTTCGGGACCCTCATTTGAGTGGCCACACATGGGGCAAAGATTAAGCTCTGTTAAGGAGGAATTCCAACCTAAAGAGGTTAGGCTCAACTGAGTTTTGGGAAATCCTACTTTGTCCGTGTTACACATCCACACTCATAATCCTAAGTTTTCCATTAGGATTCACATTTATATACTAGTCGGGGGTAGGTCAGCCAAAGAGCTCTGTTGCCGGTTTGAGTTGCCTTGGGGTGAGTACTTTTTCCCACCAAGGAAGGCCCAAGTTCTAGAGGCAATAACCATTTCTCTTACACCCTAGATTGCATGACTGCGCAAGGGGAGAGGATACTTCGATTATTGCATCAAAGGGTGACACAAAATTGTAGACAGTTGTAAAATTTAATTACCAAATGATAATGTGAGGAGGACACGCACAACATTTTGTTCTTTTTAAGAGTTTTAACTTGAATTGTGAAAGACAAAGTTCATTTTAAACTCATGACATGAGAATGCAAGTTTATTTTAACCATATGAGTTTCAATGCATGCTTGTGTTCATTTTAACCCAATGACATGAAAATGCAAGTAAATTTTAACCAAATGAATGTAAATGCAAGATTGTTATTTGTTGTTTGTTGATTTTTGCCTTAAGGAAATTAGGAATGTGATAAGAGAATCCACAAAACAATGTTAGATTCCTTGCCACAAGCTAAAAACTAGAATATTAGTAACCCAAAACCCTACGCTACTTAAAAATCTAAAAATATACTTAAAAAGCTAATTTAAAAATCTAAAAATTTAATTTAAAAGCTATTTAAAAAATCTAAAAATTTAATTAAAAAGCTAATTTAAAAATTAAAATCTAATTAAAAAGCTAATTAAAACATCTAAAACCTAATTTAAAAGCTAATTAAAAATTCTAAAATCTAATTTAAAAGCTAATTAAAAAAAATCTAAAATCTAATTTAAAAGCTAATTAAAAATCTAAAAAAAGCTAATTAAAAAATCTAAAAAATCTAATTTAAAAGCTAATTAAAAAACCTAAAAATTTAATTTAAAAGCTAATTTAAAACATATAAAAATATAATTTAACTAAAAATCTAAAATCTAAAAAGCTAAATTTAAAATAACTTAGAAAAATTAAAAATCTTAAATCTAAATTTACATCTAACTCTAAATTAATTTAAATTAAATTAATCTAAATTAATAAAACTAAAGTTAATGAGTCATTCTCTGGCGCTCTAGTGGTACCGGTTGGTGTGTCCCACCAGCACTGCCGGTCACGGTAAGAAGTTTACCGACAGTGGGGGGTTATATGGGGGGTCGTGCTGCACCCGATTCCCCTCATTAAAAAAAAAAAAAAAGTTAATGAGAACTAAATTAATCTAAATTAATCTAAATTAATAAAACTAAAGTTAATCCAAAGGTTTGGAAGCCGAGGGGAGACACGAAGTTTCCACTAAATGCAGCATTTTGTACCTATACCTACAAAAAAAAAAAGACCGAAAACCGTACGGAAATCTACAAGAAAAATGTCAAGGTCACCAGTGTAACTAAGGAAATTTTATGGGTTAGCTTATAATTATGCATAAACATAAAATCCTAGCTAACTATGAAGAACAATGGAGGGAAATACATAAAACAAGAACAATTATACCTAATAGTCCTCAAAACCTCCATGAATCACCTCCATAGCCATTCTCAATTTGCTGAAAGTGTGTGTTTTCCCTCAAATTTGATGTGAGCAATCCAATGACAATGACAATGACAAAACAAATGTTGAAGGATTTGAAATGACTACATGCAATACTATGCTATCATGCAAATAGTAAGCACCACAACTATGCCAAATGAAATGCAAATATGACTATGACAAAGTGGCAAGAGTATGAGATTGCCTAAAACAAGAATGCCTAAGATTGCAAGAGCATAAGGTTGCAAGATGACATGAGATGACCAAATGAGAGAAAAATTAGCATTTTATAGAAAATGCAATTTTGAGGGAATGGCCAAGATTAAAAGTTGACAAGTGCCCTAGAATCAACGGTCAAGATTCACTATGACAACCCACAATTAGGGTTAGGGCAACATTTTAAAATGAATGGCTAAGATTTGATTTAAGAAAATCAAATCAAGGGACAAAATTACATATGACAGAGATAAGATTGACATGGAAAAAGAAAGAGTTAGAAAATTAAATAATATTAGAAATTATTTGATTTATGGAGGAAAGTCGTTATTTTGAATTAAAAATTAATTTAATTCAAAAAGGTGGAGCCATGTGACAGAAAATTAGAAAGTGGGTCAATTTTAAATAAATGATGTAGACACCGAAATTTGGTCTAAGCCTGCGACTTCAATATTCTTCATAATTCCTATTCTTCATGGTCATGATTAAATAATCTTAATTATTTAATTAATTCATCTTAACATTAATTCTTCTATTAATTAAATAATCTTAATTATTTAATTAATTCACATTAACATTAATTCTTCTATTGATTAAATAATCTTAGTTATTTAATTAATTCATCTTAATTATTTAATTAATTCATCTTCTGTTAATTCTTCTATTAATTAAATAATCTTAATTATTTAATTAATTCACCTTAACATTAATTCTTCTATTGATTAAATAATCTTAATTATTTAATTAATTATCTTTAAGTAATTCATCTTCTATTAACTAATTTAATTAATTAATTAATCACACTTTTCTTTATTCTATCTGATTAATTAAATAAACACTTTTTATTTAATTATGTTACTAATTAACCTTATCCTTCTTGTCAAATTAAATAAATTCTTATTTAATTTACTCTTTATCATACTTCAACTATAATTAAATAAATTATTTATTTGTTTAATTATTTATTTAAATCCTTTCATCACTTAATTAAATAAATCTTATTTATTTAATTATTCTTCAAATATCAAATCTTGAATTAAATGAATTATTTAATTCATGAATTCTATTTTAATGCATTCCTCTATATTTAGATAATTGTGTGAGTTATCTAAGTATTCACTTTTACTCAACTTAAAGATCTATTCAAATCGCTCAGTTAACTCTTCATTTAATGTTTGAGTGGCATTCTCGAGTAATATCTTCGTCAAATCATTCAATCATCTAGTGCTAACTCAATTGCGTGTACATGCATATTAATTAAATATTCTTATTTAGTTAATTAAACCTTGTGCGTTCATTTGAACAAGAGTTGCTTTAATCCATCTTCATTTTTGTCATGCAAAGATAATTCTTCTGTTTTCGAATACCAAATTTGAAGATTAAATCATTTATTTAATCTTTAATTCTATTTCTAATTTATATCACTCATGTCACTACTGACAGTTATCAGAATGCATGTCTAATCTGTCGATCTCAACCATCCGTTGATCTTTCAATCCTAGCTTGTGGGTGATCCCACAATAGTGGTTTACAATTTTTGGCCAAACTAGACACTGAAATAATTTTTTTAACTAAATCTTCACTTTCGGGCACCTATAGCAGCTAAATTGCGAGGAATTTGAAGATGATGGAAACTAGAGTTTCGTGACATTTTGTCTATAAATTCTAAATATATTTTTTTCAAGGTTTTTGGAATCAAATTGCACTTATTTTTCCATCTCCCTCAAAAACTAGTTTTTTTCATAAAACAACATTTTTAAAAAGTGACTCTCACCGTATAACGCATAACTTTTTTTCCATGAAGGATAAAATTATAATTCTTTCAAATTTAGATTTTTAACTCTGATATCTAGTGCTTCCACTTGGTTAGATAGTTTTTTATTGAATATTTTTTCTTTAATCAAGTTTCAAATTTAAACCAATTATAATTTAGACATAGCGCAACCGTATAACGCATAACTTTTTTTGTGTGTATTGAAAGTCAATTTATTTTTCTTTGTTGGATGGACTTGAATATCTGGTATACTAATATTTTTTATTTTTATTTTTAATAATATGCTATTTTTCCACATGTGTAGAACTGAGAGCTTGATTTTTGGTGAAAAACCTACATTCATGAGAAATAAAAAATAAATATAGTAATAAAATTAAATTTATTTAAAATATACTTTTTGGGAAGCTTATAATAAGGACTACATACTTGCAAAAAAAAAAAATTTAAATGAATTCATTTTATTTTCCAAGAGCTAAATCAAAAGTGGTTTTTTATCAACATTTTGATAGGTGTAAAGGAGACTCTGTTATAGGTATGGTTTAAAACTAGCAGGGTTCTATCCAAGGGGTTTGATTTAAGGTAGTTTGATCAAACCCTCTTCAATTGGAATTTTAAATGGAACCCTTTAATGCTTAAATCATTATATTTTCTAAAAATATGTGATTTCAGCAAAAATTAGTTCCTCTCAGAAATTGTAAACCAACTTTGTGGGATCACCGTTGTCATTCAAATAATCAATTTTCTATAAATTGATCTGTCATTCTTCATTCCAATCTCTCTCGAAATCATGTATCTCTCTTGAAATCTTATGACTTTTGTGAGCACTTATCTTGAATCTTCGATGTTTTGCTAAATCACTATCATAGGCTATACTTGCATGAACTCTTGAAAATTTGAGGACAATTATACTACAACAGCAAAATGGAGAAGGCCAATCGAGATGAATCATGGAAATACGTACAAATTAGGTGAGATTGTTCAAGTTTTATTTACGTTTTTGACTTTCCTTTGTTCTTTGTTGCTTAGCATTAGATTGCATTTAGATTCATGTTGAATGCTTGCTCTTGATCTTATCTTTCTACACTTTCTTGGCATTACATTTGGTGAACCCGACGTAAAGACACCATCTTCGCGTATTCGTAGAGTTTTATTTTGAATTTTTGCAAGTTTTTCATACAGAATGACGCATCAGCTTGATGAAATGTCGCAATTGAAATTCATAGATGCATCAGTTTGACGAAGCGACGCAATTGATTTCCTAAACCGCATTTGACACCCAAAACGATGCATCTAAAAAAATATGATGCATCTAAAAATTTCTAAACTGCAACTGACTGGTAAATACCGAGAATGCAATTGCAGAGGAAATCAACGCATCTGACTAGTAACCCTTTGTTTCTATTTTTGGAAATCTAAAGTTTTCAATTGATTTGTGTGTTACTAATATCAGATTTTTAGCGTGTGGGATTTTTTGTTTTTGGAGTTAACGAGTTATTTGTAGACGATTGACGAAGACAATAATTGAAACTACTAACGAATCTTTCTACAGAATGCATGTTGAAGACCTTAGTTAATTTTTCTTGAAACAGATTGTTTGGTAGTGTAGCAAATCTTTCGTTTGGTTTAAAATTAACAAGTGCTTACTGTGTTTGGTGTGAAAGAACAACTGTGTATTACCCTTATGATTTGGTACATCGAAGTATCCTCTCCACTTGCGCATTTGTGTGATCCTAGGTGTAAAAGAAATGGTTACCAACTCTAGAACTTGGGCCTGTTCTGGTGGGAAAAAGTACTCACCCCAGGACGACTCAGACCGGTAGCACCCTGAACTCAAGGGACTTCTAGCTGGTATATAAAAGTGGATTCTCAGGGAAAGCCCAAGAATCATGAGTATGGTTTTGACAAGATGGATCTGAAAGGGGACTCTCACCACATGGATCATGCCCCATGAACGGAATGCTCGTACTAAAAACATTTTGTTTTAGAGACCAACCATTTTTGGTTGTTGCTTGGTATAGTGCAGGGTACAGTATCATGCCTAAAGACACTCACTACTGATCCCCTTAAGTAGAGATAGCAGTTCTTGGGAGGTCATTTCCCAAAGAATTCAAAATTGGCATGCTCAAAAGATGTTAATGAGCCATGGAGGGGAGCCAATGCCACCAAATTTTTAAGCTATCCACTCTCAAGAAGGAAAGGTGTTCATCACCAATCTGGGGTATTTAGGTGGGCTCTACCAAGTATACAAACCCTAGGCATTTTTTCTATTAAGATGTGCTTATTTGTTGTCAAATTAAATGTTCTTTGAGTCCAAAATCAAACTAAAAACACTTTGTCTTATGATTGTCCTTGTTTGCTAGAATTGGATCATGGAAAACAGAGTCAGTTTTAAATTTTAAATCACTGAAAATACACAGAGAGTCGCAACTGTTCACCAGAAAGTCACAATTGATTTTTAGAGTCGCATCTATTTAACTCCAAGTTGCATATGTCATTTAGGGTCGCATCTGTTTAGCATAGAGTCGCATCTGCCAGATCAATTCGTAATTGATTTGTGAAAAACCGCATATTACTAGTACACAAAAAATAATATATGACTAAATAAACTACTAAAAATTGTATATAAATGACTAATTTTGGTCACGTGACTATTAGTAGTTTATTGCCGGTCATTTATAATGCAACCAAATTTATGACAACTATTTTAGTTGTTTATTTAGTCATTGATTTGTACTCATTGATTTGGTCATTAATTTGGTCATTGATTTAGTCATTGATTTAGTCATTAATTTAGTCATTGATTTAATCGTTAATTTAGTCATTGATTGTTATTAACTGGTTATTTATTTAATCATGGTAGTGATTTATTTAGTCATATATTTAGTCATTAATTTAATCATATATTTAATCATTAATTTAGTCATTTATTGTTGTTACCTGGTCATTTATTTAGTCAAGGTAGTCATTTATTTAGTCATATATTTAGTCATTACTTTAGTCATATATTTAGTCATTAATTTAGTCATATATTTAGTTATTAATTTAGTCATTACTTTAGTCATTTATTTAGTCATTATTTTAGTCATTACTTTAGTCATATATTTAGTTATTTAGTCATTTAATCATATTTAGTCATTAATTTAATCATTACTTTAGTCATACAATTAGTCATTAATTCAGTCATTTTATTTACTAGTTTTCATTGATTGGTAGTAAATATAATCACGAAATAAATAATTTATTAAATACCATAAATTTTATAATGCAAAACTAATATAATATTAAATTTGAACTAAAACATAAAAGTAAATAAAAATATTACATATGTGTACAAGCTACAACATACTAAAATTAAAAGATTGATTCAACATCATGATAAATAAAGGTAATCTACAATAAAAAAATTTAATGCAAATATATATCAATATATATATATATATATATATATATATATATATATATATATATATCAAGTTGTAAGATGTCAAAGATGTCTAAGAGTATATATGTAAATATAATAAAAAATGTCAAAGTTGTCTAAGAGTTTCCAAGTCTTTCAAATACACCATGATAATTAAGATCCCTGAACAACATATTCAAAATACTACATAAAGCAGTGAGCCAAGATGTCTAGCAACTAGTACATGATAAGTATGTTCAATTATGTCATTTTTTTGCAAATATTTTAGTGGCCATTGTGTGAAGGTTCCCTCTTTCTCTTTCAGACGAATAGCTCCATCTATTTTGTCTTCATAAACAAGGGGTATGTTACTTGTGACCTTTAAAATGTTTACATTTGCATCCATTGTTCCTTTCAAGTTGACTCCATGTACAGTAGATAAGGAGTGAATCCGCCCAATGCCCACAACATCACCATCTAATGGATCCAACACCTTAACTTTATCTCCTTTGAGTTTATCAACACATTCCTACAAAAAGAAAAAAATAACAATTATAACATAAACTTGCATAAAGGCTTCCAACATTTTTTTATGCATGAATAACATAAACTAATAAACTTGTATAGTTTTCTCTTTAGATTACAACAACTACATGCAGCTCAATCAATATCTCAATTAGACAAATAAAAAATTGTAAGATTTAATATTCAATACCATAGAACATAGAAAATACAATAAAATGTGTTCACGAAGGTCATCACAGAACTCACCATGTTTGGAGAAGCAAGATGCTTTCCACTCAACACACTAGCAGCTGATTTTTTTACAAACCCATTCTCATAAGCCTGCTTGTGCATACACAACAACAATTTAAATATCAACAAGCATTCCATATTAACTATTGTTCAGTAACCTTATTACAAACCTACCTTATAACATAGAAAACAAGAGAAAATTACAAAACATACATTTCTACCAAGGTGTGAGGAGTCAAAAATTAGGAAAAAAGAATTTTTTTATCCAAAACCTGTGGATGATAGTTAATTTTTGTTCAAAATTTCAATTCAGCTTATAAACTTGAAGTTAACATTTTGAAAAAATAATTTTACCAGGTATAGGGTTGGTTTCCATCCACACATAAGGAGATTCATAAAAAAGGATGCACAAGGTAGCCAAAAATAAATCCAAAGTATGACATTCAACTTATATTATATTTGATCTATAACAATCTTTGGAAGATATGTTGAGTTTTTATTACGTTCAAAAGTTGCACTTCATCCATGTTCCTACTAAACTTGCATAAAGGCTTCCAACAAATTTTTATGCATGAATAACATAAACTAATAAACTTGTATAGTTTTATCTTTAGATTATAGCAGCTACATGCAGCTCAATCAATATCTCATTCAGACAAATAAAAAATTGTAAGATTTAATATTCAATACCATAGAACATAGAAAATACGATAAAATGTGTTCATTGAGGTCATCACAGAACTCACCGTGTTTGGAGAAGCAAGCTATTTTCCACTCAACATACTAGCAGCTGATCTTTTTACAAACCCATTCTCATCAACCTGCTTGTGCATACACATCAACAATTTAAATATCAACAAGCATTCCATATTAACTATTGTTCAGTAACCTTATTACAAACTTGCATTATAACATATTAGAAAACAAGAGAAAACTACAAAACAGACATTTCTACCAAGGTGTGAGGAGTCAAAAACCAGGAAAAAATAATTTCTTATCCAAAACCTGTGGATGATAGTTAATTTTTGTTCAAAATTTCAATTCAGCTTATAAACTCAAAGTTAACATTTTGAAAAAATGATTTGACCAAGTATAGGGTTGGTTTCCATCCACACATAAGGAGATTAGTAAAAAAGGATGCACAAGGTAGCCAAAAATAAATCCAAAGCATGACATTCAACTTATATTATATTTGATCTATAACAATCCTTGGAAGATATGTTGAGTTTTTATGATGTTCAAAAGTTGCACTTCATCCATGTTCTTACTAAACTTGCATAAAAGCTTCTAGAAATTTTTTATGCATGATTAACATAAACTAATAAACTTGTACAATTTTCTCTTTAGATTACAGTAGTTACATGTAGCTCAATCAATATCTCATTTAGACAAAGAAAAAATTGTAAGATTTAATATTCAATACCATAGAACACAGAAAATATGATAAAATGTGTTCACTGAGGTCATCACAGAACTCACCGTGTTTGGAGAAGCAAGCTGTTTTCCACTCAACATACTAGTAGCTGATCTTTTTACAAACCCATTCTCATCAGCCTGCTTGTGCATACACATCAACAATTTAAATATCAACAAGCATTCCATATTAACTATTGTTCAGTAACCTTATCACAAACTTTCCTTATAACATATTAGAAAATAAGAGAAAATTACAAAACAAACATTTCTACCAAGGTGTGAGGAGTCAAAAACTAGGAAAAAATGATTTCTTATCCAAAACCTATGGATGATAGTTAATTTTTGTTCAAAATTTCAATTCAACTTATAAACTCAAAGTTAACATTATCACCTTTCAAACCAATATCACTTGGTTTATCCAGTTTAATCTCCAATTCTCTATTGTGAGTGCTTTGATCTTTTATCTTAGCACAAAATGCTAGGCATGTGATGGCCTTTTTACCTTTTCAAAAAAATCCCCTTTCTCCTAGTTGCTTGCATTTATTTGCTAAGATTTGCTCTTAAAAAAGATTGATTTTGGAGCTACTTTTATTGTTTGGTGAGATCACATGCACTCTATTTAATACATTCAAATTAAGGAATTCACTTGAAATTATACATTTATAACTCAAGCTAAATAGAAAGATATAAAAACTATTTTACTCCTTACAAGCAAGATCTACTCATTTGTCATATTCATGGGCTTATCGATAGTTCATTCCAAGCTTTTCTGATTAGTTTATGTTACAATTTTTTAGATTGTATCTCAATAAAATCATATGGAAAGCCTTTGATATTGTTATACTGTCTGTTTTGTTTCCCATTGCTTTAATTATGTTGGTCAATGACTCAGTAATGAATTATAATTTAATTTCGTTCTTCTTTCATACCTCTAGGGCTCTAATTTTAAATCCAGCCTCCTATAGTGAATTCAACTGGTACTCATTATGGACCCTACACATTGAGTTATGTGTTTGTATAATTGTCTTTGTAGAGATCATTTGAGGACTAACAATGCAGGAACAACAGGTCACAAGGAAAATATAGAGGTAAAGGAGGTAAGGATAGTGACATTTACATTTTGATTTGCCTACATGATAGAGAGAAATCTAGTGGTCAGATTTCTCTACAGCCAAAAATTTTGTGCTTTACATTTTGATTTTCTCTAAAGTTGTTTTTCAGGAATGGCACATTCCTCACATAAATGATACTCAACACTAACATCAGAGCATACCTTTTTCTATAAATCTGCCAACTGTTTAAAAATGACAGTTGCCCAAAGGATAAGTATAATCAAAATTAGATACCTTTACTATAATCTCAGGAGCCAGAACATGGCAGGGGCAGATAAATGCAACATTAATGTAATATAAATAAAAAACACAGAAACAAACCTTCTAAATCCTTTTGGCATGACAAGCAATACAAATTACTTCCTGATAAAATACGATTTCCTAATTTCCTTTAATTACTACATTCAAAAACTAAATGCAATTAATCAGTAGGCAAACCTAGCTTTGTATTCATAGATCATCTTCTTTGTGCTTTGCTAATTTTTGCATTTGTTGGGCTATTAGGTGCCTTGTCATCCTATAATTCCAATGTGAGGAGACCTAAGTCTTCTTGCAGCAGCAGAGAAAACATCTCTAAGGAAATATTCTCCACATTATTGTGGACAGTTTAGAATGTAGAAAGCCAAAAAAGGCCCAAAAAAAATGGATACTTAGCCTTTCCAATTATTCACAATCCATAAAATCTACTTCTAAACAGTGGCTAATTTATTGTTCACATAAGTGAAAATTTATTTCTAGTTATTGTTAAATTCACAAAGAATTGTTTTCCAGCTACAAATAAGAAATCTATTGACACTTGTAAGAGGGTATACACCTTCTAACATATTTTTCATGTGTAAACTCTAAATGCCTTTGGAAAATAGATAAAAATATACACTCTATCCTAAATGTTTTCTATTATATTTATTATTTACTGCTATTTGTGCAAGATGCCTGGTACTAATGTGAAAATCAACAAATCTAATCATCAAAAAAAAGATGAACAGATTACCATGCTCAATTAGAAGTTGACCCTACCAATGAAATCCTCAAAGCTAAGACAGTAATTTCAATTTCCAATCAGTATGCCTAGTATACATAAAGGACGAGCAAGGGGTGAGGGGAGTCATTCCCTGGCCTAATGCTTAGAGAGGGAGGAGGATGAGGGAGGAGCAATAGTGAATCACTCTATTTTGGGCCAAGATCAAGTCCCTCTAACCCCATCAGGAGAGTGCCTATAGGCCCTTGAATTTGCCACGCCATGCTATTGCTTTGCAAAAATTGAGAGGTTTGCTATTGCTCACCCCTCATCCTCCTCTCCTTCCAAGTATTAGTTGGTGTAGTGCCCCTATATATATATACACACACACATATGCATATGTATATATATATATGCATATACATACATATACATATGTATATGTATATGTATACATATGTCTACATATGTATACATACATATATATATATATATATATATATATATATATATAATAAAGCACAACATCATCTTCATTCTATTGACTCTCCTCTCTGGTCCAAGATGTTCTAAAGCAAGATGCTCTTCTGACAACTGCAAGTGGCGGGAAAAAGAGAAGTCCAATACTAAGCCAGGCCAAGCCCAAGCACAAAAGGGGGATGTAGTACAAGGAAAGCTCCTACTATTTATTGATCATTGAAGAGATGATAGGAAAGTTAGGGAAAGACTGACAAGATCTATTGATTGGTAGAAGAGTTTTTCATCTTTGCTGAAAAAATCTATCATCCAACCAATGTTTCACTGCTCGAATTCCATATCATGTGTAATGTTGTTGAACACTACTACAGAAAAATTTCCTTCATGATACACTACAAAATCCAAGCTGAATAAACACCAATCCTAGGACATAATATGGTCATCCACTTCCATCTCAACATCTCAAAAGTACTCAATCCCATCACTCACAGTGTACAACTCTACTATTTTTACTACATAATGCAGTCTCTAGAACCTTTGCAAGTTGAATCTTACTCTATCCCATCAACAAGGCATTTAAAGGTGTCATGATGTAAGAATAGACTAGGTCTTTAGAGTGTGCATTTTTGTAGAAAATTCTGCAACAAACCAAGTCTTTAAAGTTATGGTTGCATGAATTCATAATTGTTGAAATTCACTTGTGGTTGCTTCTGAGGCAGTATCTTCTGACTACAACACTTGCTCAAATGCATTAAATATTCCTCACTCAGCTCACTGAATACAAGTATATCATTTGAGATCTATGTACAACCCACATCATTCATAAGACTCATTTTACATTATTGTTGCATTATAATATATAACTGTTGTTGGTAACAACTCATACAAACCTTGCTTGGTTTTAAATGCAATCATTCAGGTATTTGTAACAACCACACCACACATTTGTAACAAGTTGTACATATAATATATTATTGCATAGGCTGATACACCTAGAAGGATGGTATCTCTCATGAGTATGCCTGCACAAATATGGCCCAACATAAATAGCAAATCCAGGTGATGTTATAGCCAGTAATAACAAGGCTCTCTATCTTATGTATTCTAGAGATTTGCTTGGACCCATTAAAGTTCTAGAGAATGCACTTGAGAGGGTGCCTGTTCTTACATTGAATGAGAATGTTGTGTTAAATATTTGTAGTATGTGTGAATTAGAATTTGTGAACAATGTTGAGACCAAGAGGACTCTAAGTTCTTGGATTGTGCAAATTGCTCTAGAGGATTTTGATTTGTCTTGTACATGACTCTAGGAGATTAATTCAATTTTTTTGATCCAGTAGGTTTATTTCTATGGTCTATATTTAAAAATAATAATAATATTGTAGCAAAGCACATGAATTGTAATTTGTTTTGTGAGCTTGATTTATTTTGTGGTGAATCCCAAAAGAATTTATGGTCTTTTGGACACTAAATTTGTAGTTGATTCAACAACTCATTCTTGAATCACCCACTTTGGGCTAGTGAGGCATGCTGACATTATGTGGGAGTTTTGTACTTCCTCTGATGTTATTATGTGGGAGTTTTGTACTTCCTCTGCTGTTCCAGTGTGTAAATATCAATTGTTATTTGCACAAACATGCTAATAATTCAGCCATTTCCTTTATAACAGTAAATGTTTTGTTGTATGTCAGTCCACTTGACTATGACTTCTAGTTTCAAGTTATGGCTTTGTAATCCTGCAAAAAGCTTATAGAAGTAGCACAAGCATCCAAGTACTAGTACAATTCACAAGCAATCAATTGAATAAAATGACAATACAGGCCTCAAAGAACATAGAAGCAGTCTACAATACCTGTCATTATCACATTTTCCTTCACCACTTATGCATATAGCAGGGGATGCTTTGTGGTCTAGCCACAGTTATTTTCCAGCACTTCTAAGACATTTCTACAGACATTATTACTTTCCATTTCATAAAAATAGTTGTATTGATGACAAGCTAAACTCTTAGGCATTTCATTGTTCACCCTAAAAAAGAACGATCAATGTAAGGTGTGAACTAGGTCGAAGCAAGCACTGTAGAGTCAAGTTATAATTGTTACACCTTATATATGATGAAAGCCCAAATTGAATATATTTCCAACCTTGTACATAACATTGTTTTATTACATCAGTCAAAAGGATTCAACAGTCTCTCATAAGTTCACACATAATATAAAAAGACACAATTATGGATTGAGATCATACAATTGAAATAACAATCTAGACAATTTATAAGTAACCAAGGAAAATAACAGAACCAAAAAACAATATTTTAGATGCTTAAAATGCACTCATTTCACATACCAAACATTTTAGATTTAAAAGCAATCATAAATGAATCTGATATACAATCCTAGTTGTGACCTATGCTCAAACCCAAAGCAGCCAAGATTAAAAATTAATCTAAAGGTTTCATAGCACTCACCTCAATATCATGCACATACTCCTTGAATTCAGCATAACCACTGTCAACATTGTCCTAAAGTTGTGTAGCTTTGCTGAGAGCTCTATTGACAAGATCTTTTCCTTTTTGTTCTGCTTTCATATAATTGTTCTGCAACTATAAAAACATATAGAGTAAGACAATTATGAAGAGATCAACAAAGAAAAAACAACAATAGAGAAAGAGTATGCAAAAAAATGATATATTTGAGAATCAAAATATTGAGGAATAGCCTCTTACCTGATCTGAATCTATGGAATTATGGCCATTCCATGCAGAAACTATAGGCTTAACAGAGGTAGCCAACTGTGAAACTTTCTCGGTGAGACCATGTAAGCAACTCATTAAATGTTGGTACTCCTCATTTGAGTTGACATGATTTGGAGAGGCTCTTACTGGGTGTTCAACAAATGGCTGTGAAATCTCTGTTGATGAACTAGATTTCCAATTCATACTACTCTTAGATTTAGTACGATCTAGTGTTGCCATATAATTGACAATATCTTCTACTCCTGCTTCTCTATTATTGTTTTACACCTAAAAAAAATGTCAATTTCAACATATAGTCAGTTCAATAAAAAATTGAATTAAATAACACGATGTAAATAGAACCAAAAATCCATACACTTACTCCAAATTTGTCAATCTTGGCCTACAACCCGCCTCGACCAAATGTATATTCAGCCCTCACATTATCTCTTGCTCTCTTGCCTCTATTACTCTTTGTCAAATATTCTTCAGAAAGCATACTTTCTTTCAATGCCTCCCACTGTTTGGGAGATAGAGTGGAGTCTAACCTCTCATTTCCCTCCATGATTATTTTTATGCAATTGTATCTAAAATTGTTCATCAGAATTCTCATCTTGTGCTTGTAATATTTTCTGGAGATTTGTCCACCAATAGTGTCAAAGGCATTTTCCATTTTTTGTATAACATATTCCACATTTCATGAATCTTGCTGTGCAAAATTTGATTTGCAAATATCCAAATGGGCCCTACATCTTACGCCCAACTCTGAGGCCCACCTTGCAGCATTTTTCCCAATGGGTTCACCATCTCTTGATACCTCAACCAAGAATGGATTCTTCCCTTCTAATATTCTTTCTTTTGCATTCCTCTCTGTAGATCTGTATAAATCTTGACTCAATCTTTGTCTTTTAACAAAAGCAGACACATCTTTTGTTGAACCACTACCAATATTTCTAGCTGATCCACTAATTCCATCAAAAGTTGTAGATGCAACAGGTGCACTCTGAGGCACATCAGATGCAAGCAAACTCTCTTTGTGACTTTCATTAACCGAAACTTCATGCTCCTTGGCCATATCAGGTGTGGCATGAGTAGGTAGATCAGTACTGGTCTCCCTAGATTTCACTTCAAACACATCCTTTATGTGTTGGCTTCTATGAGCTGGCAACACTATATCTTTACTTTCTTTTTGTTTTTTCTCTACATTTTCTCTGCACTCTTTTTCTTGCCTAAATTTTTTTTTAAAAAATCATATCATGTCTTATATACAAAAAGCTCTTGCCTATAAAATTTCATTAAATAGTATTAAATCAATAATATACTACTTAGTGGATTTACAACTTGCCTGTTTGTCAAACCAAAATGCGATAAATATTCATTATTCTTGGCCACACGTTCTTCACGAAAGCGCTCATAATCTGTCACTGGAATTTCAGCATTATGATCACTATCATCTAATTTGCACCTTAAATTCTTTTTCCTCATTTCCTGATGTCCAAAAAAACAATAATGTATAAATTAACAACTTGATATAAAGATAATTAACCATAATAGAAATTGCATAAATACAAGTTTATGAGGTCTCAGTTTTAATGAACAGTCATTGA
The DNA here is from genome assembly GCA_007258455.2 of Sequoia sempervirens. Classification (NCBI taxonomy): domain Eukaryota; kingdom Viridiplantae; phylum Streptophyta; class Pinopsida; order Cupressales; family Cupressaceae; genus Sequoia; species Sequoia sempervirens. Next base: position 56,680 of record VDFB02373861.1, on the reverse strand, counting down.
AAAATGTAGGAAGTCTAAATCACTACAAACAACAATAGTCATTAGATGTTGTGGGTATTTCAATCAATGGATATTAAATAATGGTTCCCTGTAGAAATGCCAGTTGCATAAAAAGCTTAGCAATGTATTTGAATCAATCCATCAAATCTTGGGATTGGAATAAGGAGTCCTTCACATTGGATGTGGATTCACCATTAGGTCAGCGATAAATTTGGTGTTCCTAGTCTTTTGGTTTCATTCCTCTGTTCTTTTGTTTAATATAAAATCTGATCTTTGTGGGCAATGAGAAGTTATATCTAAGTCTCTGTGGGATGAATGGGCTCAGAGTGAGGCAGATGCCCAGACTTTGTTTACATTGACACCTCCTTCATCTGAAGTAGCAGAGCTCACAAACACTTGGGATATCTACAGATTGTAAATCTCATTATCAAATATTATCATAACTGTGAATTGGCATTTTCTGGATTTGATATAGCTCCACAGCTTGATTTCATTACTCTTCTACTCAGCTTGCTTAAGGTTCTTAGCTCATAGTTGTATTCTTGAAGCAATATCAAGGTTTCAAAGAATTCACCTACAACTGAGTAGCTAATGCATTATACATGTCATGGTATACAATTCCTCAAGTGAAATTTTCAAGAAAAGGGCAATGAGAACATGACAGAGACTACATATGGGATTCTAGATGACTTGGTTGTCACATCAAGACAATGCAGTAGCTTTGCCATGGTAGTTTCTTAACTACAAAGGTTTTCCAATGAAGATGATAGATAAAAATGTGATAATGGCAGCCATTAGCATTCTAGGTGACTTGGCTGGCACCAGGACCAAATGTAGAAGCTTTGCTATGGAAATCTGGCTTCTCAAAAGGTTTTGCCAATACGTGCTTGTCATCCAGGGATCAGCTAATCAAGAAAGCAGCCAAATGGGTTGAGATAACTATTTGTCAAGTGATCTGATCCAATTTTTCCAAGAAGTCTGAAACTCCATAGTCATTTGGGTTCATCAAGTTGAAGATATATGTGATAGTTTAAACATCTAAGGATTAAAGATATTTCATCAGAAGATTTCTATTCATTATTTTTTACATTATTCTACTCCAAGTTCCACAAACTGCAAGTTTACATGGACATGGATATTTGTCAATGTCCCTCTCATCAGCTACTCTCTCATCATATGCATGATATTGATCAGTAGTCAACCTTTGATGCTGATCCATCTGTAATATTGTGCATTCCAGTATTAATTTAGTTTTTTATTTAAAGAAAAAAAAATCTAAAAATAGAGATGCCAAAACATTGTTGAAAGTAGTCAATTTTAGTAGAGACCATAACAGAAAGAAGAGGATATAATGAGTCATTGTTCTGAGATCTATCTTACATTCATTTGAAGTTTACCTACTGAGAATGGAATATGCCTATTTTTCCTATCAGCTTACTTTCGGCAATGAGGGTTTCGAATTACCTCTGAATTCACTGCAGAGGGCTTCGTTGACTTCAAATTTGTTGCAGAAAACTCTGAATTCCTTTCCCACCTTTTCAAAAGTCTCCAAGTCCTATCCAAACAAGCTTTATCGCCCATGCAAGTGCTTCAATACCTGTCCATGAGAATAACAAACATCAACAAAAATCCAATTTCATTTCCATGCCAACAAAGACAGTCTAGAATTAGCACAATCAGACAATAAGGGCGTCAAAGAAACAAAGGAAAAGGAGGTGGCATCTAACCATGCCTTGATGGATTCTCAAAAACAAGAGAAAAAAGAAAAATTCAATAAGAAGAATACTGCTCCTTCAAATGGGAAAAGAGCTAAAGTCCCCCATAAGGGAACACCCATTCCATCATAAACACCATCCAATGTTACATCTAGGCCATCAAAAGTTCAGGTTTCATCAGTGATGCAGAGTTAGGAGGATTCAAAACACATCTCACAAAACCTTCAACTTTCCTTCCTTTGACACACTTAATTCAACTATATTTCTCTCAATATCAACAAAGATCAAATTCTTTCACTATTGCCCTTAAATACACATCATGGCTCTTGGTTCAAACACTCAAGACTCCAAAATAGAGAACAAGTCCATATTCCTCTTGTCGTTACTTCATGACACCATGCAGTGATAATTCAAATGGGATTTCATTCATACCTTCTCTGTCACAAATAGCTAACAATGGAAACATGAATGGAGAGCCTTATATGAATGAATGGAAACAATGGCTCATTTTGGTATACTACCCCGATATGCCATAAATGATCTTCAAATGAGATGGTTTGAGCTACCAAACTGCTACATATTTCATAATGGTAATGTTGAGAAACAAGCTTCATATTTTAGTCTTTCCTTGTGTCGATAGCTCATAGTTCATGTTGTCTTTGGCTTCCTTCTAGATGCATCTTTTCTTGCATTGTTTAATATTATATTTTATATACTTACATTTTCTCCCTTAGAACAAAAATTGGATAAGTTCCTATTGATATTTGCATGGTGCTTTGTTCACAATTGAGGAGAATCATATGCTGTTAGTTTTATTCTACATAGGTTGGTCAATCATTCTGAGGCCAACCTGAGATATCTCTTAGGAGTCTTATATGTCTTTGCTTTGGGTATTGTGTACCAAATATTAGCCAATGCATGGGAGGAGGGTGATGAAGTTGTCCTTTACACTTGTTGATTGGTTGACTTGGACCTAGAATTGGTTGGTGGACCCATCAAAGAAAAAAAATAAAAATTTTCCAGAATGAGTTGTATGTGAACCATTCAATATAACCTTTTCTTTTGTGCTTCACTTATAAACCTATGCATTAAAAAAGGATAAGTCATAATGTATTATCTTTTTGACTTTGGTGATCAGATATGAGATGCGTTTCAATTTAAAGAGTAGGGAGGCTTCACAAAAGAAACTGTCAGAGTCTGCAGTAGATTTTCCAAGGATTAATGAAAAGTATATTGGTAGGTAAGAAAATTCTAAGAGATAATACATACACTCTTTCCCAAAACACTACAGCTATGTTTTTTCCTCCATTCTCTCCCTCATAAACAATGCTTGTGGATCATATAACCAAGGATACCATGTTGATTGGGAAATATCTAATTTTGCTTTATGATTAACATGGGTGCAGAGAGCAACGTTATGTGTATGGTACTACACTAGATTCAATAGCTAAGGTCAAGGGACTCGTAAAGTTTGATCTTCAAGCAGAACCTGAGGTTGGGAAGTCACAGATTGAAGTTGGAGGCAATGTGCTAGGGTTTTTTGACTTTGGACTTGGAAGATTTGGTTCTGAGGAAATAATATGTCAAGGTGGATTTTTTCCACCTTCTCCATAATAGAATTTTACCATCAGACAAATATTTCATTGAGAAGATTTGAATCAATTAAAAGCTTTCTACAAATCTAGCATTAAAAAGTTTATGACTATTATTAGACTTGACTTTATTGGTCAGTTGCTTATTTTTGCTCAAGAGGATCTTTCTCCAGACTCAGTCAATTTAAGTATCTGTGAATCTAATACGAGAGAGAGTTTTTTCAAATTTTGAATGCACACTATTAAGCATAGTCCATAATGACTGGTAGAATGGCATATCAGTTCCATGACTAGTCACCACTGAAAGTACCACAGTAACAGTCTGTGAAAGAGTAACACTAATCATTTGAGTCCAAGAGTAGATGATAAGGCCATGCTCAAATCAGCAATCTATTGCAAAGATAGTCACATCACACTAAGGAATAGTATTATACCGTTCAGTTCTTGAGAGTGCATTTTTGTGATGCATTGTGTCAAAAAGTTCAATGTACTTTGTCTAAACTTCCATATTTTGCATGCAAGGACAGTCGTAGCTAGCACATTAAGTGTAATTCTTCTATTATTTATGCTTGGATGGATGTCCATACAGTGCTCTAAAGCTCCCATTACTATGCTGGTAGGAAAATAATTGCATAGGTTTTTTAATTTGGCACAACTTCTAACTATATTTTCCTAAAATTTTCTAAAGCCTTATAACCAAATCTATTTTGTGCATACATGCGAACATGGCATTGCATGATATGACATTTTTCTTAAGCATGAATAGTGCTGGAAAACACCTTGTAGACCTAATGCCCTTTTAAGACTCTATTCCACCTTGATAGCCACAAGTCATCATTTATAGATACATACAAAAGAAATCATCAAACAAGTGACAGTCTTAACAGTCATTAAGGAAAACAACCTATTGAAAGAGACAACATATAAGAGGTTGAAAGCATAGGAGGCATATTTATAGATGGTATAAGCAAGAATAACAGTTCACTATGCAATGAAGACAAGTCTAGGGAGACTCTACACACAGGCAATCAAGCATAATGAGGCTAGTGATCAAGAGATAGAGGATGACAGTCACATTGCAAAAGATTCAATAATAGTGATAAGCGATTGTAAAGTTTGGACAGTCAAGATGAATGCATCTGGAAAGAAACAGTCAAAAATATCATTCTAATGCAAAAGTATAGTCCAAGAATGGCAAGGAAGGATGGGCATTGCAAACTAACAAAGGAAAGGGTTCAGGGGAAAACTTCAAGCAAAGCAATAATGGTTCACCTCAAGCAACATGAAGACCCTAAAAGTGTATCACCTTAAGAGTAGAGCATATGAATTTTTGAAGATTACAATAGTCTATAAGCAAATATTCAGATAGCATACATCAATATTCTCATGAGTTGGGTCATTTGTTAGAGTATGTGTTCCTAGAAATGAACACTCACCATGAATCTGTTAAGAGGAAACATATCAAACTTCACAGTCACCTTAATTCATGCCAAAAAAGTTACTTATTTTGGCTTCAGTACGAGGAAAAGTAATGTCCCTGTTCTTCAAAAATGCTAATAGGACCTAATGCAAGTGCATATGTAAGTAATTGAATTGTACTTTCTCTGAATGTTTTGGAACAACTTCCTATTGAAGAGCTATTTGACATAATGTGGTTGAAAGGACAATCAATTAAATGCAAGGGAAACTTTTAGGCTTCACAAATTAGTCATAAATGCAAAATATTAGTTATAAATGAGTAAGTTTATGATAGTCATTAATGGACTGTGTGTGAAGGGATAGTCCTTTAAAATTGATATGAAGTGGAATGTGCATAGATTGAGGGGTAGTTTACTATACTATTATGAGAACATAGGAACCACCTTGCTCAAACATCAAATATAGTAACCCTACCTTTAAGACTACTTCTAACCTTTGAGTCACCTTAGATAGCTTTCACAAAACAGTTTCTAGACACTTCAATTCTATGATGGAAAACACCTTGGAGACCTAATGCCCTTTTAAGACTCTATTCCACCTTGATAGCCACAAGTCATCATTTATAGATACATACAAAAGAAATCATCAAACAAGTGATAGTCTTAACAGTCATTAAGGAAAGACAACCTATTGAAAGAGACAACATATAAGAGGTTGAAAGCATAGGAGGCATATTTATAGATGGTATAAGAAAGAATAACAGTTCACTATGCAATGAAGACAAATCTGGGGAGACTCTACACACAGGAAATCAAGCATAATGAGGCTAGTGATCAAGAGATAGAGGATGACAGTCACATTGCAAAAGATTCAATAATAGTGATAAGAGATTGTAAAGTTTGGACAGTCAAGATGAATGCATCTGGAAAGAAACAGTCAAAAATATCATTCTAATGCAAAAGTATAGTCCAAGAATGGCAAGGAAGGATGGGCATTGCCAACTAACGAAGGAAAGGGTTCAGGGGCAGACTTCAAGCAAAGAAATAATGGTTCACCTCAAGCAACATGAAGACCCTAAAAGCGTATCACCTTACAAGCAGGGCATATGAATTTTTGAAGATTACAATAGTCTATAAGCAAAGATTCAGATACAATACATTAATATTCTCATGAGTTGGGTCATTTGTTAGAGTATGTGTTCCTAGAAATGAACACTCACCATGAATCTATTAAGAGGCAGTATATCAAAGTTCACAGTCACCTTAATTCATGCCAAAAAAGTTACTTATTTTGGCTTCAGTACGAGGAAAAGTAATGTCCCTATTCTTCAAAAATGCTAATAGGACCTAATGCAAGTGCATATGTAAGTAATTGAATTGTACTTTCTCTGAATGTTTTGGAACAACTTCCTATTGAAGAGCTATTTGACATAATGTGGTTGAAAGGACAGTCAACTAAATGCAAGGGAAACTTTTAGGCTTCACAAATTAGTCATAAATGCAAAAGATTAGTTATAAATGAGTAAGTTTATGATAGTCATTAATGGACTGTGTGTGAAGGGACAATCCTTTAAAATTGATATGAAGTGGAATGTGCATAGATTGAGGGGTAGTTTACTATATTGTTATGAGAACATAGGAACCACCTTGCTCAAACATCAACAATAGTAACCCTACCTTTAAGACTACTTCTAACCTTTGAGTCACCTTAGATAGCTTTCACAAAATAGTTTCTAGACACTTCGATTCTGTGATGGAAAACACCTTGGAGACCTAATGCCCTTTTAAGACTCTATCCCACCTTGATAGCCACAAGTCATCATTTATAGATACATACAAAAGAAATCATCAAACAAGTGACAGTCTTAACAGTCATTAAGGAAAACAACCTATTGAAAGAGACAACATATAAGAGGTTGAAAGCATAGGAGGCATATTTATAGATGGTATAAGCAAGAATAACAGTTCACTATGCAATGAAGATAAATCTGGGGAGACTCTACACACAGGAAATCAAGCATAATGAGGCTAGTGATCAAGAGATAGAGGATGACAGTCACATTGCAAAAGATTCAATAATAGTGATAAGAGATTGTAAAGTTTGGACAGTCAAGATGAATGCATGTGGAAAGAAACAGTCAAAAATATCATTCTAATGCAAAAGTATAGTCCAAGAATGGCAAGGAAGGATGGGCATTGCCAACTAACGAAGGAAAGGGTTCAGGGGCAGACTTCAAGCAAAGCAATAATGGTTCACCTCAAGCAACATGAAGACCCTAAAAGTGTATCACCTTACAAGCAGGGCATATGAATTTTTGAAGATTACAATAGTCTATAAGCAAAGATTCAGATAGCATACATTAATATTCTCATGAGTTGGGTCATTTGTTAGAGTATGTGTTCCTAGAAATGAACACTCACCATGAATCTGTTAAGAGGCAGCATATCAAAGTTCACAGTCACCTTTCATGCCAAAAAAGTTACTGATTTTGGCTTTAGTATGAGGAAAAGTAATGTCCCTATTCTTCAAAAATGCTAATAGGACCTAATGCAAGTGCATATGTAAGTAATTGAATTGTACTTTCTCTGAATGTTTTGGAACAACTTCCTATTGAAGAGCTATTTGACAAGAATGTGGTTGAAAGGACAGTCAACTAAATGCAAGGGAAACTTTTAGGCTTCACAAATTAGTCATAATGCAAAAGATTAGTTATAAATGAGTAAGTTTATGACAGTCATTAATGGACTGTGTGTGAAGGGACAGTCCTTTAAAATTGATATGAAGTGGAATGTGCATAGATTGAGGGGTAGTTTACTATACTATTATGAGAACATAGGAACCACCTTGCTCAAACATCAACAATAGTAACCCTACCTTTAAGACTACTTCTAACCTTTGAGTCACCTTAGATAGCTTTCACAAAATAGTTTCTAGACACTTTGATTCTGTGATGGAAAACACCTTGGAGACCTAATGCCCTTTTAAGACTCTATCCCACCTTGATAGCCACAAGTCATCATTTATAGATACATACAAAAGAAATCATCAAACAAGTGACAGTCTTAACAGTCATTAAGGAAGACAACCTATTGAAAGAGACAACATATAAGAGGTTGAAAGCATAGGAGGCATATTTATAGATGGTATAAGCAAGAATAACAGTTCACTATGCAATGAAGACAAATCTGGGGAGACTCTACACACAGGCAATCAAGCATAATGAGGCTAGTGATCAAGAGATAGAGGATGACAGTCACATTGCAAAAGATTCAATAATAGTGATAAGAGATTGTAAAGTTTGGACAGTCAAGATGAATGCATGTGGAAAGAAACAGTCAAAAATATCATTCTAATGCAAAAGTATAGTCCAAGAATGGCAAGGAAGGATGGGCATTGCCAACTAACGAAGGAAAGGGTTCAGGGGCAGACTTCAAGCAAAGCAATAATGGTTCACCTCAAGCAACATGAAGACCCTAAAAGTGTATCACCTTACAAGCAGGGCATATGAATTTTTGAAGATTACAATAGTCTATAAGCAAAGATTCAGATAGCATACATCAATATTCTCATGAGTTGGGTCATTTGTTAGAGTATGTGTTCCTAGAAATGAACACTCACCATGAATCTGTTAAGAGGCAGCATATCAAAGTTCACAGTCACCTTTCATGCCAAAAAAGTTACTGATTTTGGCTTTAGTATGAGGCAAAGTAATGTCCCTGTTCTTCAAAAATGCTAATAGGACCTAATGCAAGTGCATATGTAAGTAATTGAATTGTACTTTCTCTGAATGTTTTGGAACAACTTCCTATTGAAGAGCTATTTGACAGAATGTGGTTGAAAGGACAGTCAACTAAATGCAAGGGAAACTTTTAGGCTTGACAAATTAGTCATAAGTGCAAAAGATTAGATATAAATTAGTAAGTTTATGACAGTCATTAATGGACTGTGTGTGAAGGGACAGTCCTTTAAAATTGATATGAAGTGGAATGTGCATAGATTGAGGGGTAGTTTACTATACTATTATGAGAACATAGGAACCACCTTGCTCAAACATCAACAATAGTAACCCTACCTTTAAGACTACTTCTAACCTTTGAGTCACCTTAGATAGCTTTCACAAAATAGTTTCTAGACACTTTGATTCTATGATGGAAAACACCTTGGAGACCTAATGCCCTTTTAAGACTCTATCCCACCTTGATAGCCACAAGTCATCATTTATAGATACATACAAGCTTCTACAGATATACCAAAAGAATGCTTTGCTTACCATACATGAGTAAGAGACATAGAATCGCAATAGAAAAGGAATCAAAATCTATTTTCTCACTATAAAGATGATTCCCCAGTCTTACCTGTAAAGCTATGTGTTGTTGAGCCTGAGCTAAGACATTCTCTTGGTCTAGTTTTGGTTGACCACTGCTATGAGAAGGAAATAAGATGGAATCAATTAGATTGTCAGAAGTACAGATTAAAAAATAATAATATAGATTCAATTGTATTATATCCTCATGCATATCTATACCTGGCTGTAGCATGGTGAACAATCAAAGTTTTATCTCCCAATTTAGGGAAGTACATGTAATGTCTGTCATAGCTGGATCCTAATATTTTTGATAAAAGTAATTAGCATCTTGAATATGATAAGAAATAATGATGCTTGTGTCAGAGTACTGAAAATGCCATTTCAAATAAAATTTGTTAAGAACTTACAAAAATATCAGCATAAAGGCTCACCTGGTAGATGCCAATAACCTTTTGAATTCTTGGTATCTCTATCTTTACATTCACCTAAGCATTCACCTATGTTGTATGTAAAATTTCAGATCTTTTTCATCTTGTCTACTATAATATTAAAAACAGACTTGAAAACAAATGTGAAAAATTTGAAGGTTCTTATTTAAATTCACCATTCTCATAACTAAATTTCTTGTGTATTCACAGTCACACTACCATATAATGAAATAATTAGGAATGACTTAATAGTTGTCATTAGTAGGTGGAAAATTAGTTTGAGAACACTAATTGTATCAATCTATTGAGATAAACAATGAAAATAGACTATTAATTTACAACAATTTGTTTTAGAACGAGTTTGTTTTGCATAAATATCTAGGTTTTTAACAATATTACATGTTTGCTTGCAGATGACCCACGAGTTGAAGAAAACAAAAACTAGGGCATAATATTTTCTACATATCCTCATCATTAAAAATCCAATACAATGGCCACTTTCCACCACGCCCATTGTAAGCTTTCCTACCAAAAGAAGCTGCATCCCGAGTGCAACGCCGCGGCTATAGTAGCAGATGAGAGATCCAACTCAGAACCATGGAATAGATGGGAAAAAATAGAAGTTTTAATGGCTATAACAGCAGACACGGGAGAGATCCATCGAAAAGATGAAAGAAACATCAGTTTTAATTGGTTTCCATAAGAAATGTGATAAAAATTATTAATCTTAGAATATTTCCAATGAAAATATTCTTGTAAATATAATTAATCCTAGAATTTTTTTGGGAAAGTTGGAAAATATTATAAGCACTACATTTATTCATAACAAACATAAGTCTAGAGGAAGATAAAAGCTTGAATAGAAACCTAACAATTAATATTGCATAGTATTGAACCTACTCCATTATTGAACTATATTGTAGTCTAGATGATCAACAAAGAGAGACCCACATGCTAGAAATGGTATTGCAGGACAGAGGAGGGATGTCTCTTATTAAATGGCTTGTAAATGTGTGGCATACACCAAATCTATGCTGTAAATTATAGAAGAAAAACAAAATCTAGACATGTTCTAAAGTTTTAAAATAATATCTATTCCCTTTAAATTAATCCTTTAAAAGACATTAGCTAGTATCTTCACTTTTTGCTTTTAAGTGGGGGTGACTATAAAAAGACAATTACATCTTTATTAAAAAGGGACAACACATCATACTAATTTTTAACAAAATAATACTCTCTTCTCTAGTAATTCACCATGGGAATCACTGCCATGACAAATTCACCTCAAGGAAAATTCACCACTAGCAATTCACCTCGACTGAAAATTCATCATGGCAGAGAAAATTTGATTTGAATTGTGGTGGTGAATTTTCCTTTGAGATGAATTTTCATGGTGGTGAATTTTCCCGCACCTATAAGTATACTTTTATGAAATAAAAGTAATTAAAAATATATTTTTTAATTCTACTCATAGAACTCATTGTTGTTGGCCTTAGATTTTCATGTATTGTGTGCGGCCCTTAACACCATTTTTAATTAATATAAAATTTATTAGACTATATAGACATAAGTCTAGTTGCATACATAGATTCTAAATTATGTATTCTAAAAGGAAATTGACATGAAGGTAGAAATTCTCATAATTAGAAATCATGCAATAGACATTATTAATAAAAAATAGTAATTATCATAATAGACATGTTCTAAAGTTTTAAAATAATATCTATTCCCTTTAAATTAATCCTTTAAAAGACATTAGCTAGTATCTTCACTTTTTGCTTTTAAGTGGGGGTGATTTGAAAGCCATGATGTTCACCAATTACTTTTTAACAATATTACAGTTGGTTACTACATAAAGCAGTAGTATTATTAAAGTTGTTGTCAATGTGTTTGGATACTATAGGCAATATAGTTTATGTTTTTTGAAATAAATTTAAAGTTTAATAGATTTTAAACTAATAAATCATGCACAGTAATTTGTGTTGCCAATACCTACAAATTACCTTTTCTTTTGATTCTCTTTTTTGAAGCCTTTGTCATCATTTGTGCAGATAATTTTTCCTATTTTTTTAGTCATTTGTGTAGATTTTTAAAGTTTAAAAGCTTAATAGTTGTTCTATTTTTTTGTTGTTTATATCTACCAATGATATATGAACATAGATATCTAAATAGTACAATCAAGAAAACATCAAATAGATCAATAGATATTGTTTTTGCATAATAAAGATGTTTCATATTCTGAATATAATCCATCTCAATCCACAAAGGCTAATTATACTAGAACTTTAAATAAGAGGTAGCAAGAAAGCTTGCAAATAATGAGTGTTCTTTCATAATGACATGAATTCCAAATAATTGGAGTTCCCTTACATAAGACGTTCAATTACTATAAAGGAAAAGTAAAGGTACATTCAAATTTGAAGCCATATCATAAGGATTTAGGTGCATTCAATTACAATCCTAGAAAAGAAAATGATCCACATTCAAATTTGAAGGAGTGTAATTGCAAATATTGCTATGACAATATACAAATGAGTATTAGTTTGTGAAAGGAAATTATCTCAAGAAAATCTGGAGTTGGGACTTAATGTCAAAATAAAATATGACATAAATGAGGAACTCCAATGGCATTTAGTGCCAGAAAAATGGTTGAGTTGTGAGAGTGTTTGGTCTTATTTTGTTGTTGCTTTTATGTATTTGCATACTTGTAGGAAAATTGTTAGAAAGAGAAAAGAAAGATGTTTTTTTGGTCATGTTTTAGAGCAAGTTGATATTAATGTTTCATGTGTAGTGTATGACTACTTTTTTGAAAGAAGGAATTTGGATTAATCATTGGAGACACTTTGTAACTAATTAAGTATGCAATGAGGGTTTTTTGGTTGGAAGACGTGGGAAAAATGTACTTGATAAAATCAAAGTAAGTAACCTATAGTTCTTTTTTGTATTAGTGTTCATTCAAGAGTTTGAATTTGATAATGCCAATAAGCATTCTCCTTCTTGCTTTCGATGAGCTACCTATGGACTTTGTTGCATGTGTGCATATCATTGAAATGTGAAGGCTAGCTTTATGCATAGGCTTGCAAGTTCACACACTCTAGAAATAGTTGTTAATGTGAGGTCATACTGATCTACATTGTTGATATTGATTGTTTCCTTTTCAAGTGTTAGGCTTTGTGATTTGTGTATTATTAAGGCCCATGCCATTTTGAGTGGGATTTGACAATAGAGACCATGACTAAAAGGGGCAATAAGTACATTTTTTAGAATATTATTGTAATTTTATTCCATAAAAACTATTAATTAGTAATTTTATTTGTAATATTTTATTACTAATTATGGCAGGCTACGATTGAAAATAAGGTCTTGACGAAGGTTTTAGAGTATGTTTTTCAAAATGAAAATTATGGCCAAGATTTTAATAATGAGCACATTTATTTAGTCATTTTTATTTGTCTAATATTAGTCATTTATTTAGTCATTTATTTAGTCATTTAGTTGTGATTTTACCCAATGACCAAATTAGTCACTTATAAATGACCAAATTAGTCATTTATTTGTCAAATTCTACTAGTGTTAGTCACGTGACTAAAAGTTTTAGTCACATGACTAAAAGTTTTAGTCATGTAGTCATTTATTTGCCAAATTCCACTAGTGTATGTTATATTCTAAGCCACAACTATCATTACAAGTCGCATCTGTTAGAAGGTTAATCGCATCTGTCAGAGGTAGACATTAGACTTTATCAGGGACACGCAATTGATCATCAGAAAACTATAACTATCAAATTTAACCGCAACTGGTAAACTTAACTGCATATGTGAAATCCTGCGACACATTTTCCTAATTATCAGAAAGTTAGAATTCACGATCACTGTCCATTCAACACGGTTATATCAGTTCAGTTGTCTTTCCACAGGCAGTCCTTGAATGGAAACTTGAAAACGATTTGCTCAATTTTGCATTCTTTAGGTATCATTTACTCATAACTATAGTTGTCTTAGGTCCAAGTTTTAGTTTCATCTTAGAGTACATTTTACCTTGAGGGTAAACTTCCAGGAAGGTCGTTTTTACAAACTTTAGAATAGGTCCATCATCTACACTCTAGAAAAATCATAGCATCAATGAAATCTGTCATTGAACCTAGTCTTATCATTTTATCCTTTGTCCTACAGAGAGTCCTCCTAGCTCATCAGTCTAGTTAGGAAATTCAACTTGTCTTTGATCCTCATCCTACATTGGTTCCTTGACTTAACTAAATTGATGCCTTGGTTAGACTTTAGGTCATTGGTCCCTCCGTATTGGGTTTAAAAAATTGATTACCTTAGAATCTTGCTTAGACTTTACATCTTTAGATATTGTCATTTTAGACTAGCATCATCTTAGAACATTCCTTATTTTGCATTTACAAAATCCCAAAAACATAGCTTAGGTTGCATACCTTAGACTTAAGTTACTCTTTGTATTGTCATACCTTAGGCCTCATATCACATACCTTAGTCATACTCCATCTTTTGTCATAACATCACCACCATGTCTGCAATTTACCTTGATATGCTTGCTAGTCAAGTTGAATGCCACTTACTCCGTAATGGTCAATGCCAATAAGCCATAGACTTCAAAAGACAATTTATCCAATCCAAATACCAATCAATGTCAACCCATGGTCAACTACCCACATACCCTTCCTACCAACAATCCATAAGTCATAGTCATTCAGCCATTTTCCCTCACTATCAAGAGTCACTTGACACAATCTTTTCCATTAATCCACTACAAACATCTATTAGTCATACCTATCCTAACCTTGACAAGGGAAACCAACCTTCCACTAATCCCTTCCAATCCTCCATGTCCTATCATAGTCCTTCATCCACTAATCCCTTCCAAGCCACTCCATCTTAATCTACATATAGTCATGAAAATACATCTATTCATGGTCTCCAAAGTCACATCCCATCTACTAAACTTGAGGATACATGTCAAATAGAAAGCCCAAAGCATGACTTCATGGCTTCACCTTCATGTCAAGATAAAAGTAGTCTATCCCATGACCCTATCTTTAAGTCCATCCAAGAAGTCCTTGTAGATAATCATGGCATCCAAAATACACCTATCCTTGATCAAGATTACATTCCCAACCATATCATTCAATACAAACCCATCTTTGATCAAGACACTATTATTGAGCAAGAAGTCCAAAATGATCCACTCCTTGACCTTTATGCCATTCATGATCAAACACTTGCAGATGACCCTATCCAGGTACCAAACACATCCATTTCCCAAAATGAGACACTTGCCTCCTTTGGACACATAGATGATATTCCTCTAGAATGAGAGTCTCCTACTCTAGACATATTTGCAAATGATCAAGCTATAGCTGAGTTCATTGGACTGTATGGCAATGACCATAAAGACGGTTTCGACATCGACTTGGAAGCACTAGTAGAATCCTCTAAATTTTATATATCACAAAATCACACCAAAGATATCCAATATGCCAATGAAGCCAAGACATCCTATCAACTAGGATCATCCACTTTTATCAAATCAGGCTTTCTTGTAGAGGAGAAGATTCCAAGTAACAGTTTCCACATGCACAGTGATGGGTTAGCATCTTGCTTTCAAAAAAAAAAAAACCCCATCGCAAACATAATCTGTCAGAGCATGCAGTATCAAGGAAAAGGACTAGGGATACACGAGCAAGGAATTCTAGAACCAATACAGTTTCAAGAAAATCCTAGACATCAAGGTCTTGGTTATCCTTCAATCAGCAAATATAATGATGTTAATGGTACCTCCTTGATATTGGGGGCAACTTTATCTAATACAAACATCAAAATGGAGGTCATGAGTAGT
This sequence comes from Sequoia sempervirens, assembly GCA_007258455.2. NCBI lineage: Eukaryota > Viridiplantae > Streptophyta > Pinopsida > Cupressales > Cupressaceae > Sequoia > Sequoia sempervirens. The sequence continues at coordinate 41,361 of VDFB02373861.1, read as the reverse complement.
TCTTACAATAAGGTTGTTGCCAACACTCCTTCCATCCATACCATAAATTGTCATTCCAACATGAATAAACCTTCCATTTGGAACCAACAAAAACAAAAGTCTTACAAATTCAAAGTTCAAAATCAAATATCAAAGGCCATTGAGTCACTCAAAAATCCAAGTGGATAAATAAAGTTAAAATGGATCCCAAAGAAAAATGGATCAAGCAAAGAAAATAGTTCAAAGGTAAAAATCAATCAAAATGTGGAGCCACAAGAAAAGAGGACTCCCACATATAATAAATGTCCACCTCCTTCAAAATGGTCATCATACAAGGCATATAAAATTCATGGTTCCAAACATTATCCCAATCTGAAACCTAGTCTCTATCATCCATCACCCCAAGTTTGGCAAATGAAAATTCCTACATCTAAATTGCCAAACGCATCTACCATCATCCATCATAATCCTACATCTCGCCTAAAGTCTAAAAATCCTACATCACAAATTTGTTGCATCTTGGCAGCAACTCTTTATTGTAAGGACTCCCATGGCACTCTATCGCAATGTACGTATTTTGATAAGGCCAACTCTAGTGTCAATAAGGATTACAATGACATCAATCAATTGTATGCAAGTGCTATCATCCTGACAAGGAAACTACTTCATCAAGGTTATTATTGGCATATCATGGCACTAGTCTCTACATCAGCACCATCAATGGATTCAGCACAATTAGTAATCATCTAAAGCATCAAGGCCATCCAAAAAAAAAAAAAAGTCACTTTGATGAAAACCTGGAAAACAGGCATCTTGGTGACACCAAAAAGAAAAAGAAAAAAAAGTCAAGAAAAATTTCGTCCAATAGTGAAAACCATTCTTATGGCACTTTGGATAAGTACCATGATGAAAACTTGGCAAACAGGCATCATGTGTAAGAAATTATCTATGTGGACTATTACACTTGGGGGCAAGTTGTCTCATCTCCCATACCCTTCATATGCCATTTTCATCTATCCATCTTAGCCCTACCATTCACGTCCATTTTCCCACCTACTTTGATCTTGATAAGGATGGGTACAAACATAAATAATGCTTTGGAAAAAAATCTTGACATGTCTATCCTTTGGTCATACACTATTCACGAAATATCGTGTCATAGCCTTCATAGCCTTCATAGCATTTTCTAGCCAAAAATCCTCATGTCACTTATCTTTTACCAAAGCCACCCATCATCTATTCATACCTATTGCATGCCTTGGTTTTTCCCTTGTCAATGGTCTAAGGATCTTCCATCATCCCATCCAATCTTGAAAAGTCATTCCAAATGCAACAAGCTTGCTATGTATCCTAGCGCATCATTCAGAACATTCTTTGGCTTTGTTTCTAGCCTTGTTGCAAACTTAGATCCTTTAGTCACATTATCGTCATCCTCATGTTGTTTCAAGATGTGTCCTTCCCACGTCAAACAACATTGTCACCATCCTCATCACCTGTCAATTGGTTTTCAACTTGACTAGGGGCAAGATCATGGTTGTCCTTGGATTCTTGCGCATGCTTGCTCGCTTGCTTATAAGCATCATATCCCTATACATACTAACTTTCCCTATACATAGTCCACTTCCCTGTACATAGTCCACTACCCTGTACATAGTCCTTATCCCTGTACATACTACCTATCCCTATACATATCCCTTATCTTTCATATCCATCGCTTGTATATACCATTCATAATAAGTGGTAGTATTTCCCATAACCTGAAATGATTGACGTTGAGTGCATTTCATATCCCCCATTTTACCCTATTCATAAGCAATTGGTCTTATACTCAACTGGGGGAAAACACTTGACGTGTGTCATATTGATTATTCCATTGGTTGTATTGACGAAGTAAAACCATAAAAAAATCCACAAACATCACAAAATGACCTAAGAAAACACAAAAACATCAGAAAACTTCAAAAAGACAAAAAAAATCAAAACATGTCAAAAATCCAAAAAATAGAGTCAAAGTCAGTCGCACTTGTCAGTCTTTATCGTTTGTTGAACTACGTTGCCTCTGCGATTGGACATAGGCAAGGCCATCTATCGATGTGCCCCTAAGGCATTAGGTCAATCTATTTAGGTTTGTCTGTATAAAATCATGACTCAGTCTGTATGTCTATATGACAAGGTCATCGTTTGTGTCGAACTACAAGGTCTCTGCATGTATAACGTAGGAAAGGCCATCAATCAATGAGCCCCTGAGGCCACACTAGGTCAGTCCCTTAGGGTTTGTCACATTCACTTTCACACACGTCTTCTATTTGTAGTCAGTCTTGTCGGTCAAAGTCAAGTTGAACTATGAGGTCTCTACATGTATAACGTAGGCAAGGCCATCAATCGATGAGCCCCTGAGGCTGCACTAGGTCAGTCCTTTAGGGTTTGTCATCGCACATAGTCATTTGTCAACACATCATATCAAGTCATGCATCAATTTGGTGAACAAGTCAGCGATGTCTCTAAGTCAAATCAAACAACTTGCCAAACAAAACAATCAAAATAGATCAACAAATGTCTGCTACAGGATGTGTCCTTCCTGGAAACAGGCATCATCATGGAAACCATCTGGTATCCTATCCAGGATGAGTCCTTCCTGAATACGGCTATCGGCATGGAAATCTATGTCTTATACAGGATGAGTCCTTCCTGCATAATCGACATTGTCAAACAATTAAGCATAGCCTTACACAGGTTATAACATCAATGACATCTGACTCAATGTCTTATACAATACATGTCTTTCTGAAACCAGGCTTTGTCATGCCTTATACAGATAGTCATAACATCGAAACCAGACTCAAAGTCTTATCTAGTATGTGTATCTCCTAAAATCAGGCTCTATCAATCAATCCTTTTATCAATCAAAACAAATCAAACAAACAAGATCAAGTTTTGGCAAATATTTTACTGGCTTTTTGACTTTTTGACTTATTTATCTTATCTTTTCATTTGACTTTATGATGGGAATTATGTTACTAGCTTTCTCAAGGATGTCCCATGAAGGATTTAGAGAAGCAACGATGTATCAGAATTCCATTTTCTTGGACTGTTGTCTGTCGACTATCTTTTAAATTTGATTTTGAGTTATGTTACTAGTTTCCTCAAGGATGTCCCATGAAGGATTTAGAGGAGCGATGATGTCTCATGAAACATCTTTTATTTTGTTTGATGTTTGTGGTTTTTCTTGACAAAAAGACTGGGGCAACTTGTGCCCTTAGTATGAGTTAACGACACTCCTTGTCTGCGACTGTCTGTTGTTAGCAAGTGGATGACCTTGCACACCTTGATCTATGTCATATCATGGTGTTTTCTCCATTTGTATTAGTCCTGCCCAATGATGATAAAGTGCAACACCTTTTGTGATATGATGAAACATCAAAGATTGCTAATACTAACATCATGGTCTTTTATTATTCATCTTTCTTTTTGCACTAACATTTCTTCTTTTCTACATCTTCACCACCATTATCTATTTTCCTCTATCCTTTTTTTCTTTCTTTCATCTTCTAGTTCTCTCATCGATTTCGAGAGCACACTCATGTTCTTTGAACCCGCCTGTCCTCCCGAGGGGGCATACCTTCACCTATTTTACACTGGGGCATTATTGGGGCATATTTCTTATCGATTTTCTTTGACACAATGCCGAAATGACATTGTATCAAAGAGGGGCAAATGTTGACACCGAAATTTGGTCTAAGCCTACGATTTCAATATTCTTCATAATTCCTATTCTTCATGGTCATGATTAAATAATCTTAATTATTTAATTAATTCATCTTAACATTAATTCTTCTATTAATTAAATAATCTTAATTATTTAATTAATTCACCTTAACATTAATTCTTCTATTGATTAAATAATCTTAGTTATTTAATTAATTCATCTTAATTATTTAATTAATTCATCTTCTGTTAATTCTTCTATTAATTAAATAATCTTAATTATTTAATTAATTCACCTTAACATTAATTCTTCTGTTGATTAAATAATCTTAATTATTTAATTAATTCATTTTAACATTAATTCTTCTATTGATTAAATAATCTTAATTATTTAATTAATTCATCTTCTATTAATTCACACTTTTCTTTATTCTATCTGATTAATTAAATAAATACTTTTTATTTAATTATGTTACTAATTAACCTTATCCTTGTCAAATTAAATAAATTCTTATTTAATTTACTCTTTATCATACTTCAACTATAATTAAATAAATTCTTTATTTATTTAATTATTCATTTAAATCCCTTCATCACTTAATTAAATAAATCTTATTAATTTAATTATTCTTCAAATATCAAATCTTGAATTAAATGAATTATTTAATTCATGAATTCTATTTTAACGCATTCCTCTATATTTAGATAATTGTGAGTTATCTAAGTATTCACTTTTACTCAACTCAAAGATCTATTCAAATCGCTCAGTTAACTCTTCATTTAATGTTTGAGTGGCATTCTCAAGTAATCTCTTCGTCAAATCATTCAATCGTCTAGTGCTAACTCAATTGCGTGTACATGCATATTAATTAAATATTCTTATTTAATTAATTGAACCTTGTGCTTGCATTCGAACAAGAGTTGCTTTAATCCATCTTCATTTTTGTCATGCAAAGATAACTCTTCTGTTTTCGAATACCAAACTTGAAGATTAAATCATTTATTTAATCTTTAATTCTATTTCTAATTTATATCACTCATGTCACTACTGACAGTTATTAGAATGCATGTCTAATCTGTTGATCTCAACCATCCGTTGATCTTTCAATCCTAGCTTGTCATTCAAATAATCAAGTTTCTATAAATTGATCTGTCATTCTTCATTCCAATCTCTCTCGAAATCATGTATCTCTCTCAAAATCTTATGACTTTTGTGAGCACTTATCATGAATCTTTGATGTTTTGCTAAATCACTATCATAGGCTATACTTGCACGAACTCTTGAAAATTTGAGGGCAATTATACTACAATAGCAAAATGGAGAAGGGCAATCGAGATGAATCATGGAAATACGTACAAATTTGGTGAGATTTTTCAAGTTTTATTTACGTTTTTGACTTTCCTTTGTTCTTTGTTGCTTAGCATTAGATTGCATTTAGATTTAGATTGCATGTTTGTACTAATCTCTGTTTCTTTCTACATTTTCTAGATGTTACAAATGATTTTATTTAAAATTAGAAAAAGCCAAGTTGGATGTGACAATAAATAATGATTTTAAATTATTTACTTGGAAAGAAAATTAGAAAGTGGGTAATAGAAGATTTTATTTAAAATTAGAAAAAGCCAAGGAGATAATTAAATAACTAATAGTAATTATTTAATTATAGAGGAAATGGACAAGGTGGATAATAATTAAATAAATTATAAAAATTTATTTAATTATAAGAGGACATAAAGAATTAAAGACGTATTTAAATAAATAAATAAAATTTATTTATTTAAATAATCAGGAGGAAAATAATGGACCAAGATAATTAAATAAATTTAAGAATCTATTCAATTATAGAGAGACATTAGACAATTAGCGACATATTTAAATAAATAAATATAATTTATTTATTTAAATAGTCATGAGGAATAAAAGATGTGAATTAATTAAATAATTAAGAATTATTTAATTAATAGTTGAATTTGGATTATAGACGAAAATGATAAGACAGAAAAATGTGGTTTGCGGGTCTAGGACATTTTTATGTGTCTACAATTCTTTTGGTCTATTTTTCAAGTGAATTGTTGTGGTCGGTTTCTAATCATTTTCAAAACAACCTAAGCCTTTGATCTTTGTGTAATGACTACTCCCTTATGTCTAAGACTATTGTCTCACAATCTTATTTTAATATCTCCCTCAAGGTGATTTTTCCTATGGTCAATTTACCAATTATTTGTTAGAATTGGCTATGGAGATAGCCACCCAATAACTAGAGTCCAAATGGAAAGCACAAAGAGAGAAGATCTGAATATGACAAGAATAAACTATATTCTTATCAATTATGATTCAATGTTGATGTTTTATATACAATTCCATAGAGACCCCTTGGTTATATAGCCAAGGTGAGATACAAGATGTCATATGATTATGACAAGTGTCTTAATCATATGACAAGAGACAACTTAACACAACTACCAAGGTCACATGTGTTACAAGTCAAAAGATAAGATAACAACTAATGACAACTAACACCTTCTAGAAAGCTTCCTAGGAACTAAGTAAACTTAACATGGAAATAAGTCCCCTAGTAATGAATTAACTAGGTACAAGACTTTATTTACACCAACATTATTAAATTTTAAACCCTAGGTCCAACAGTCTTTACACTCAAGCAAAATTTCTATTTTGTCATTGATTGTGTATCGGCAGTTGCGAGTTGCATAAGTTGTAACTTATATGTCTTTGAACTTGTTGGTAAATCATCCCCCATTTATCTAGCCTTTTGATTAACGGTGGTGATTGAGGTTGTGAGATACATCAGGGAGAAGACACCATACGGTAGGAGATGTTTTAGAGTCCCTCTAATGAAATGATAAAACACCATTGATGGAACTGCATCATAACAATGGGAGCTACTTTGAAGTCCCCTCAACATCCTAAAAATAACTTCATCAAAGAGGCAGATGAACATCGATGAGACTTTTTGATTGGTCCCTTTGACATACCAATAAGGTGGGATTTGATAGGCAGCAGGAGGTAACAAGAGTTTGCATCAGCTGAAGGTTCTTCATTAGGTTGACAAGTGGATTATGGTGGGACTTAGTGGCTAGTCTCCTTGACATCCCGATAAGCACTTCGTCGAAGAGACATGCACATATCGGCAAAACAAAATAATGAGTCCCTTTGATACTATTAAAAGGTGAATGACGTGGCATAAATGGATAGGTGGCAGCAGCCTGCCATCCTGCTAAATAGAGGTTTTTTTAACTTGCTTTGACCAACATGGAATGTGATGTCGGGCACATGGATAGATCCTATGCCATCATCAAAATCTCCACATCAATGTTGTGCTTCAACCGCTAGAAGATCTATTAGTGATGAGAAATAGGTTCGAAGGGGGAGAGCAAGGAGGTATATTCCCAATGGATATTCTGATCCAAAGGTTGGGAATGCATCGAGCATCTTGAATACATCGTGGATTGCATTTCTACAAGGAAAATTAAATGGTGATGAGTGATGGAAGACTTAGTCGTTTCTTCCATCGTTGGGCTCTAATGCATCACAAATTCATTTACAAAAGCAAGGCACCAAATAGTGATGGGTGATGAAGAGGGTGACAACAATTTTAAAAGCACATAGATCATGGTCAATCATTGATGATGTTCTAAATCAAAATCAATCAACATCAATGATGGACTTGAATGGGTTAATCTGAACCATCCAACGCTAGCCCACGGAGGACCCACCAACATTTCTCATCACTTAGCAGGCAGATGGACGACTGGCACATGGACATATTCGAAGCTTGAGGAAATTGTGGAGACCGTGGGATAAAGTGGATGTGTTTTCACATGGTGTAATTTGACTAGTCAGTGATGGGGGTCCTCTACGATCAAATTTTTAGACTTGTTTGACTCAATTTGAGTTGTTCATTGGGCCATCTCATTGCTAGATCAATGGTTGGAGTTTGAGGTTCAAATTTGGGGCCTAGAGCATGTGGAATGAATGTTGTTGCTCATAGAGGGAGTATCTACAATGACCCATTGATCTGTTTTAGAAGGCGGGGAAAATCTTCATCGAAAAATGCAAGCAATTTTGTCTCACATGAATTTTCCATCCCTTTGGGACTATTTTTTCAATGATCAAATGAAGGTGTGACATGTGTACATTTTGGCTCGAGGATTGTTTTGCTCCTTTATTTCTATAAGAAGGAATTCATGGCCTGTAATGTGGGTTCTAATTTCCAAAGGCTCTTAGCTTTAGGTTTTGGCCATGAAAGAGGCTGTCGACTAGGATTGTTAAATTCTAAGGGTAAAAGATCCATATATTGTAATGCTCCTGTAACTTGAATGCATAGATTGGAATGCATACTATTATGCAATTTCCTCCATTTTTGGATTGCAACACCCTTTGAAATGAAATAACAAAGTCATTGAGGTTCTTCAGACACATTTATTATTTGAGTTATATGTTTGTTTGCTTTCCATTCAAGGTGTGGTGTAAGTGCTTGCAAGTAGGTAATGAGGGTGTTTTATTTTCATGTGGATTGCTAAGTAGAATTTCATGAAAGGCTTAAGTAGACCTTTCTGTCATAATGTGATGAAATTTTGTTGGTCATCAAGATTATGTTATAGTGTTTTGATAAATGGTATGATATGTGACTCTATAGCCCAAGGCATGCAATGGTATTGCATAGTTGTCCCTCCCCATTCTCAGAAATAATCTTTAAAATTGAACAACCTTTAAATTATTTTGTTCTATGTTTATTGTGTACCTCAACTTCATGCATGTAGTGGAAGGAGAAAAAGGGGTGTACCATTATTGGAGGAATCCATACACATCTTTGTTATATTTTATGAAGTTTATATGATTTACAATTTTTTGCACCATAGGTTGAATATATGCATCTAGTGTCACATAGGATCACCCTCCTAGGTTTTACAGAGCCTAAAGTGTAGGGGAGAAAAGTGTAGAATCCATCTCCCATTCATTGGCCACTAATCTTAAAGTTCTTAAGCATAAGGATTGGCTATCCTTTAAAGGGACTTCAAGGTTTAGCTGGAAAAAACACCAACAGATTCACAACTCTATTAGGGAGAAATAGTAACAAGTCTATGCTCACAAAGAGTCAATAATTTAGTGAATCTGAACATCTAGTTTATATGTTGAAATTTTCAGACCTGGAAGTGGCTTTCTACCAGAAATTTTAAAGAAGTTATATGTGACTCTACTATTGGAGAAAACCCAAAATGAAATTAATCTTTGAAAGAACTTCATATTGTTTGAAGTTTAGTCCTCTATGAAGAGAGGTGGTGACTTTATCAAAACAACTTGATGAAGATGTGAAGAAAGTTTCAAATCTACAATGATTTCTAGTCAGGAAGGAAAATTTATAGCAGCTGCAACATATCTAGGTATTTTTATGTTTTGGTTTTCATGAAGAATAAGTCTATGTATGAAGACCATGTTTGAAAGTGCTAGAAAACTTTGGTTCCCTTATTCAGTGAAAATGAGCACTACAAGAAAGGGATAAAGGGATATTGACAATTAAATAGTTATGGAGGGAATAAATTTTTATTTGCAAATATGTATGACTATTATGGTTCTTACTCCACAAGCCTTTTAATGTCATGCCTAAAATATAGTCATGTCCTCAAAGAAAGATGTTTTCTAATGAAAGATATAACCCTATAGATTTTAGTAAAATCCAAGGTTATCCACACTCAATCCCAAGAAAAGTAAATGAATACTTGTCAAATTTTAGAGGAAATCTCGAAAAGACAACATCACAAAATTTACAAAATTTCATTAATTTGATGGACTATCAAATAGAAGAAGAGGATGTTATCATGATTTTTTTTGTGAGAAATTTAGAAAATGTTGTTGAATATTAGTTTTTTTTTACCAATGTATTCCATATATTCATGGTGTGAGCTCATAATACTTTTCATTGATCAATTTAAAGGAATATCAAAAAATAATGTGTGCATGCTTGAAAATAGACATTTATATATCTAAGAAGAGTTTGAAGACCAATCTAAAAACAAAGTTGAATCCATGTCACCTATTGACACATTGTATGATATAAGAAGATTTTAGGGTGAATCCTCCTATGATTTTCATGATAGATTCATGAAAAATTATGTTTACTATATCAGTATTAAATAGACCTGATGAATCACTTTGCATTGATTTATTCAGTGAGAATTGTGAACTGGGTTTGAGTATTATATCATATGATTTAAATCCTCAAATTTTTATACACATGGCTTTTAATTTATTAAGACATAAAAATGAAATGGGGAAATTATTTTATCTCTATGATGAGTGACGGTGCTTTTTCCCTTTGTGACCAAAGGAGTGAACATAATATAGTTGAAATGATGTATTTGACAGAGGGGAAGATTTGTTTTCTAATCAGCTCATAGAGATTATATGTGCAGATCAAGATTGCAGCCATAACAGCTAGGATATAAGACATGATGAGATGGATGAGATGTGTGACGTCATTCCTTCTATTGACTTTTTCAACACAGAAGTAGAAAGCCAATTTTAAGTATCAGATGAAGGATGCAATGATGCAGATGATACTAAAAGCATTTTCTCATTTATTGAAAAGAAGAAAAGGTGTTATGATAAATTCTTTGGGTTAGATGCATTGATTTCATTTGAAAATGCAGTACAAGTTTGTGTTGATTCTGAAGTTTCAAGCCTTCATGGTGACAGCATTAGTGTTGCGATTGTAAATATGCAGCCAGATAAAAATAATTCTTATCTAGGTGATCAAGATTACTATAATTCTATTTACAAACCTAGAGACTATGAATCCTTTCAAGAGGAGGAAGTATAATTGATCTCCCTAAATGATTTTTTTTTCAATAAAGATGATAACAATACTTTTCAAATCTCACAATTGCATGATGATATTATGAAATTCTATGATAATGCTGATAATTTATTGAATGAATGTGATGTTGTGAAGAAAAATGGGATTCTAAGTTCTCTTAGACAAGAGCATGATGAGGGATACAAATTGAATGTTCTTTTTGAAGAGGAGATAGGTGATCAGTAGTGCTATGTGTAGACACGTAAAATATACTGATTGACATTGTGCATTTGATCCTGACTCACTAACATCGATTTTTCATGAATCATCCCTCAGTCTAACCATTTAATCAAATCCCCCTATCTAATTAAATTCATCAATATTCCACTCTTGATTAAATAAATCATTTTATCTAATCAAGTCATCTCTTTTGTTAATTAAATCAATCCATCTTATCTAATTATCCCTATTTAATTAAATAATCAATTTTATTTGATTAAATCTCTAAAGTCTATCCATTAAATTAAATAAATTAAAACCTTATTTGATTTAATCTAACACCATCTCTTTTAATTAAATAAATCAAAATCCTTATTTAATTAATCTCTTGTCATATTCTTCTCTTATTTGATTTAAATAAATCCATAAATTTGAATCAAATAGGTCACATCATCTAACCTCTCTCATTAAATTAATTAACCCTTGATTAATTTAATCTCATCTCATGTCCCATCCTCTAGATAATGCAAGTTGCTCATGAAAATAGATTTAATTCATTTATTAAATCTCTATTTTCCTCACAAGGCATCTTTTGGAATATTCTCTCAATTTGAATTCAAAAATTCCAAGTCAACATGTACATCCAACAAGGAAATAAATTCATCTTACATGTCCTTTTCCTTGAGCCAAGTGGCATTTATTGCATTTTCCCTTCCCTCTTGCATGTCATTTCAACAAATTTGAATTTCAAATATTTGCATTTGCATCATCTTGTGTCTTGCTGAAATGACTTCTTCTTTTCTTACTAACCACACTAACAAGGTACTATGACAGTTGATCATCATCACCACCATCGCCATCGATCCTGTATCCACAAATCATTAGCATATCACATAAACACATCATATAGGAAGCATGTGCATTTCATTTTAATCATCATATAAATAGGTTATCATAAACATTCTTCATAGATAAGTGCATCTAGGTCATTACATTTCATCCATTACACTACATCGCATGCCATTATATCAATCATCGCATAACATTCATTTGCATTTACCATTTCATATTACCATCTATCATATAAACCATCACATAAGCATCTACAGAAGCATTTCATAATCATTTTTCGCATAAACAAATAGGTATATAAGCATTTAATTCATTAGGCATACATACTTTCATAACATCATCACATCATCACATCACATCTACATTGCACATCATTACATCACTTTGCATTGCATATTCATATCACTTTGTATCACATACATCACATCATCATGTATTACGTTTAGGATAATAACATTTGTTATTCTAAGCATCTCATAAAACCACCTCATTATGCATTAACAACATTTGCATCATCATCTCATAAATAGCATCATAAATCATTATTTTTTCATAAATCATTCCACGTAGGCATAAACATGCAAATTCATTTTAAGCAAAGCATATATGCATCCATAAAAAAATATAGGTCACATATCATGTCGCATGAACACCAATTATCATATCATTTCACATATCAAACCATCGCATTTGCATTATCATAAATAGACCATCACATTTGCATATCATAGGTTAACATAATATAGACCTGTTAGTCATAACCATAACACATACATCATTAGAAATAAATGCATCCATAAAGACATCATTGCAAGGAATATAGAAATAAATCATCCATGCATAAAAGAGAACATGGTACATCGCATCAAAATCATCATATACTCATATATATATCATCCATAATGTCACTGTCATAGTACAAAGAATAAACCGGATCACTATACATGTGTTAATTAGTACAAAAGGCCCACCGGGGCTATCAAAAAGGAGCCCATAAGGCACAAAATATATATATATGTAACATCTCGATCAAGCTCGGTCCCTGTGGATGCTACCCTCACCTCTGTCATCATGACTCTCTGCTGGTCTATGGCTGTCCCACTCTGAGTACTCAGGGACCCACTCTGCTCTGGGTATTGTGTTGTGATAGGCCCATCAGTAGTACTCTGCCTCTCATATGGTGTCCCTGTAGGATCGAACAGATACTGTACCTTGAGAGGAGGATGTTGTCATGCTCTCTATCTGCTGTCTGTGGCCTAGCTCAGTGGCTTCTTGTAGCTCTGTGGCCTGTCTCTACTGCACAGCCTGATCTCTCTCTGCTCTAAGTTTCTCTCTCTCAGCCCTTGCCTAGTATCTCTCCGTTGTCACCACCTGAACCTGGGCCTGCAGCTGCAAAATCAAGGTATCCCATGCGTTTTCCTGTCCCTGTGGCTGCACATGTGGCTATACCTGTGGTTGCACGTGAGGTTGATCCTCACCCTCGGCTTGTGGTGGTGGGACTAGTGGCTCCTATTGTTGATCCTACATGTGTACATCTCCATGACCTAGCAGGACTGGGGGCACAACTGTTGGATCCTGTCGAATCTCGACCCTCAGTCCTTGCCCTCATCCTCTCCCTCTACCTCTAACTATTCGCGGATCTAGGTCCTCACCTAGAATGGTCAATCGAAGTGGAGGTCTGAACCAATCCCTGTAGGCCTGAGTGGTGCCTAGATATGGTGGGCTCTGATCATAAGCCCATGGTCAGGCTACCAAGTGCCGGAAGCTGTCGACTGCCTCGGAGGTAGGAATACCATGTCCTCATGACACCTATGTCATGCTGCGAGCAAAGACAGCTACATAGCCATCATCAGGCCGATCCTGCGGCTCTTTGAACTGACGTTGTACGTTCTCGGGCAGATACCTCTCAATCATCGTATGCTCCTGTCCCTGCATGTACCGGTCCTAGCGGCAATAAAAGAGATGATCAGCATCGTTGGCCCATCTAGGCCGACCAAGGTATGGATGCCAAGTGAAAACTAGCATCTCGTCTAGGACTCGCCTCCAGTAGGGGATCACGTGCTCACCAGTGTGTGTAAAGGACACACCGCCTCTGTATCGTGCCACAAGGGCATCATCTACCCCCGTCGGAACTAAAATGACACATGGACATAGCACAGAAATGTGCTCCCACACCCAGACGTGAAGTAAAGTCACCCCAGCCCCCAGTGCTCTGTCATCCATGTAAATGTACTCATGAAGGTCCATGTAAAGCGAAGCCAAAAGAACAGGCCCCCATGCGAAGCGAACCGTCCTGTCTTGGACCATCCACTCCCAGCAATACCCCCAGCCAGGATTGAAATATCACCCTCGTCTATCTGGGGCAATGAGGCTCGAAATGATAGTTGCAACCGCCCAGCGGTAGGGAGGTGCTATGACCCTGTATCGCTCTAACTCTATCTGTCCCTCATAGTAAATGATGTCCCGTGTGGTGAGGACTCTACAGTAGGACTCATGTCCCTCATCCATATCAAATATCACCCATCGGCCATGAATAGGAAATCGTAGAGTGCACCGAACATCCTCTAGAGTGACGATGGCCTCACCAGTGAGGAGATGAAATGACAACGTCTCACTATGCCACCTCTCGGCCAATGCTGATAACATCCCTAGGTGAGTATGCACAGGTGCTGCGTACGCAATGTGCCACAATCCCACAACTCCCAGTTGATCCTGGTCCCTGTCACTTAGGTCCCGTAAGATGCTAGCCAAATCTTGTGACCAGTGCTCTCGAGAGTAGAGCTCCCTCGCTGCATCCTGCATCAAGGAAGGTCAATGTGTTAAGTTTTTTTGAAAAATTCCTAGTCGAACACTTCAGAAACATCCCCAGTGGCGCAGTTTTTGATGGCATCACAATTTGATTTTACTCAAACTCTGATGCTAGAGCCAAAAAAGAGCAAAAATGCACCGCCACGGTGCACTTTCCCTTCCAGCGTCGCAGTTTGCGTGAAATGGGCGACATTGTGTTGCAATTTATCAAATCAGCTCGACGAGCCTGAGCCCAACGTTAGAGTTTGTAAACTCTAAACTGCACTGCTGCGGCGCAAAATGGCACCACGCGGCATAGTTTGAATGCCGAGCGGCGCTATATAGTGCTGCTGGAGGTGAGCCACTCCTTTAAAGCATTAATTAAATCAGTAAATGAAAACACCAAGCTTGGGTAAGGGTCACATACCGGTGCCCTGATGCCAGGTGGCCGCTGGTATGTCTGAACTTGATCCATAATATGCAGGGGAAGCTATCGTTGTGCCATATCACCAGAGAGTCAGAGCTCAAATCTCAAGGTTGCTAGTGGAGGTGTGTGAAAATGACTTGAAAGTGACCCCTTGGGCCCCTTTTAAGCCTAAAAATTAGGGGTTTTTCACCCAGTTTGACTGTCCTACTAGGGTTTTGGACCCCCGAACTTGTTTTAGTCCGATTGAGGCTTTTTTTTCATTGTTTTATTGCATTTAGACACATTTTTAGCCTCCCGAAGCCCTTTCAGACCTATCGGGTACTATGTCATCTTTTTTCACGAGATCACCCAAAAAATTAAAATTTTCGTCCAATCTCTTGAGGGGGCATTATATTGGCATATTCTCTTTCGCCAGGCAGTAGTGGGGCAAGTTTTTAAAATATCAATTTTTTTTTACTTTGTTCGAGATCGTTTATTCTTTGAACCAATGCAACGAGTGCATTGCTTCAAAGAGGGGCAAAATGTAGACACGTAAAATATACTGATTGACATCATGCATCTGATCCTGACTCACTAACATTGTTTCTTCCAGAATCATCCCTCGGTCTAACCATTTAATCAAATCCCCCTATTTGATTAAATTCATCAATAATCCACTCTTGATTAAATAAATCATTTTATCTAATCAAGTCATCTCTTTTGTTAATTAAATCAATCCATCTGATCTAATTATCCCTATTTAATTAAATAATCAATTTTATTTGATTAAATCTCTAAAGTATTTCCATTAAATTAAATAAATTAAAACCTATTTGATTTAATCTAACACCATCTCTTTTAATTAAATAAATCAAAATCCTTATTTAATTAATCTCTTGTCATATTCTTCTCTTATTTGATTAAATAAATCCATAAATTTGAATCAAATAGGTCACATCATCTAACATCTCTCATTAAATTAATTAACCCTTGATTAAGTTAATCTCATCTCATGTCCCATCCTCTAGATAATGCAAGTTGCTCATGAAAATAGATTTAATTCATTTATTAAATCTCTATTTTCCTCACAAGGCATCTTTTGGAATATTCTCTCAATTTGAATTCAAAAATTCCAAGTCAACATGTACATCCAACAAGGAAATAAATTCATCTTACATGTCCTTTTCCTTGATCCAAGTGGCATTTATTGCATTTTCCCTTCCCTCTTGCATGTCATTTCAACAAATTTGAATTTCAAATATTTGCATTTATTGGCACAAACCCCAAATCTTACATCCTTCATCCATTCATAGCTTGACAAGTGGCATCATATCATTGGCTAAATGTTAGTCCCACATTGCTCAAATTTGGACATTCATCCATCTTGGAATTCTATAAATAAAGAGCTCATATCCTCATTTGATCATCCACAATCTAGGCAAAGTTACCATGCTCAAATATCTTTTGAATTTCATCCATTATCATTGAGTCATAGCTAGGTTTTTGTAGATTTTGGCTTGGAGTACTCATTATTCTTCATCAAAGTGGATCAATCTTCATCAACATATCGAATTTGCATCACAGGAATTGGGAAAGGGCCAATTTTCACATCAAATTGGCACCAATTCCCCCATGGAATCATGAGTCTGCACATCTAATTAGGAGTTAATCTTTGTTTTATCACTTTCCTTGTGTTCTTTGTTATTTTCTTTCCTAGTTTGAAGTTGTAAATGGATTTCATGGGGAATCCTTGTTTTGGCTTGCAATCACTTGTCTAACTTGTTTACTCTTGTTGTTTTCTAGGTACCAAGGCTGGGGTTCACACACTATGATACACTTGTTCATGTGAATTCTACATGTGTTGAGTGTAGCATTGATGCAAGTCTTCATGGTGATAAGACAAAGGAGTCTTTTGATTTGTTGAATACTCTTGAGATTGGTAGTATGTTAGATGCAAATGAAAAAGTGTGCAATGAATTTTATTTGGATATATCCTCCATGAGAAGCTACAATGAAGAAACAAATGATAATTTCCAGTTTGATAGTGAAGAATATGACCCTACTGATTATTGCAGTAGTATGGACAAAGAGGAAGATATATGTGCAGGAGATTTATTGGATGAATCAGTTTAAGAAGATGATTGTGTAGAGCATGCATGTGTGGGTGATGTAAGTGATGAACAAGGAACTCCTTTAGATTGTTTGATGCTTCATCTTCCTCTACTCCTTTTTCTAGTTTTCAAGCTATCATTGGTTGTTTGCATAAGAATAGCATAGGTGAAGCTGTACATGAAAGTGAAAATTTAAAGACAAATGTTGGTACAATTGATGAAGCTCTTTATGATGAATTTGTACCCAAAGAAAGTGATTTTTCTCATCACATAGATTCATATGAGGACCTTTTTTCTAGGTGTGCAACTCATAGTCTTCCTTATGAGTAGTTCACTTCAGATATTCATGTTGGTGCTATGCGAGGTAATATTGATTATGATTCTTTTTGCAAGGTTCCATGAATTTGTTTTGAATAGCCACTCTAAGGAATCTATTGCAAAGGTAAATTTTGAGTCATCTAAGCCTGCAATTGAATCCTTTTATAAGGACTTGTGTGATAATATCAAGAATGCAGATAACCTTGTCATTGAACCTAAGTTGGAAAACATTGTTTGTGTGTGAAATGTTGATATTCTTTCCAAATGTCATGATTTGAATGTAGACAATGGTATTATGGATGTTGATAAGTCTTATTTTTAGGACATTGGGGCATATGACTGAGTTATGTTGTTTAGATCAAGATAAACTTGTTTGTGATGCAATCCAATTGAAGGAGAAACATATGAGTGAAATTTTTTTGTTTACTACATAAGAGGACTCCATACCATATGTAAGGCATGACATTTTTATTGAGCCTAATCATTATGAGGGTTTCAGATTTGATGTGTAAATGAATGATGAGGACAAATCTTATACTAACTTTTTTCAAGCACAATATGAATTTTTCCACTTTTTGGTATAATTTGACAAGAAAATGATTGTGAATGATAATAATCTTGTTAATGAAGGGTATCACACAAAGTGTAAGTTTAATCTATTTAATGAGTGTGATATATGCATGTCATATAAGGATATCTTTCAGTTGATGTTTGATTGCCAATATCATATTGACAACACATTAGTGGAGGCATTAGAAAGTACAGTGATGTGGTTAAGCATACCAATGGTGATTGTAGTTTTCAGATATACAATGGAAGTGTTTTCAAACTTGGCTTAGTGTAGACAACAGAAAATGTTTTTGATAGAGGTAAACATTGGTTCTTCTTTTCATTTGGTGGCCTGGGGCCATCAAATTAAGTTTAAAATTTTGAATAAAGGAGAAGTTGTTCCACCCAATGGATTTATCACTTGATCTACTCCCTATAGATTTGGAATCTCACCATGCTTGCAAGGGGCATGCATCCCCAGACATGAGCCACTAGTGGAACCTTCAAAATTTCATGTTCTACTTATCTAATTTCTTTACTTGGGTGATTTCTTGGTTTTGAAATGCTACAAAGTTTTAGGGTTTTATGCACTATAGGGTTGGTTTTCCTTAGCATATTTTCTTTCACCTCAATCCTTGTTCTTTTGGTCTATTTCTCAAGTGACTTGTCGTGGTCATTTTCTGGTCATTTTAAAAACACCCAGAGTCTTTGATCTTCATGTATTGATTGGGCACTTATGTCTAGGTTTATAGTCTCATAGTCTTATTTAATAATCTCCCTCAAGGTGATTTTTCCTATAGTCGAGTTACCAATTATTAAATTTTAAACCCTAGGTCCAACAATCTTGGCGGTCAAGCATAATTTCTATTTCGTCGTTGACTATGTATCGATAGTTGCAGGTTAAATAAGTTGTAAATTATGTATTTGAACTCATTGGGAAACCAATCACCATTTATCTAGCCTTCTGGTTGATGGTGGTGATTGAGGCTATAAGATACATCGAGAAGACACTATGTCATTAGGAGACATTTTAGAGTCCCTCTCTCTCTCCCTCTATCTCTCTCCCACTCCCTCTACCTACACAACTAGACAACTCTCTCCCTCTCCCTCTCCCTCTATCTCTCTCTCTCTCTCTCTCTCTCTCTCTCTATCTCTCTCTCTCTCTCTTTACCTACACAACTAGACAAATCTCTCCTTCTCCCTCTCCCTCTCCCTCCCCCTCCCCTTCCCCCTCCCCGTAATATCTCTATTATCTCTCTCTCTACCCTAAACAATCAAATCTAAAGGTCCTCAACCCTATACCCTCAATTCTCAACCCTCTACCCTATACATTGGATCCTCAACCCTCATATATCTTTGTCCATCCCTCCTCTTCTCTCCTCTCTATCTCACTTCTCCCTCCATTTCTCCCTCCCTCTCCACCCTAATCCATTAACCTTGTACACTTAACCCTTAAAGCCTTAAACACTCAACCCTAAACCCTCAACCCTAATCCCTCAACCCTTAAACCCTTAAATCCAAGTAAACTCTCTACCCTAATCCCTCAACCCTTAAACCCTCAACCCTCAACCCTCAACCCTTATACCCTCAACCCCTATACCCTCTTCAACCCTCAACCCTTATACCCTCAACCCCTATACCCTCTACCCTATACATTAGACCCTCTACCCTAATCCCTCAACCCTATACCCTCAACCCTCTACCTTCAACATTAAACCCTCAACCCTTAACCCTTAAACCCTCTACCCTCTACCTTCTACCCTTTAACCTATACATTAAACCATAAACCCTAAATTCTCAATTTCCAACCCTTAATCCCCCAACCCTCAACCCTTAAACCCTAAAACCTCACCCCTATACCCTCTACCATATACACTAGAAAATCAACCCTAATCCTTCAATAATATACCCTCAAACCTATACCCTACACCCTCTACACTCAACCCTAAAGCCTTAACCCTATACCCTTAAACCTTATACCCTCTACCCTCTACCCTCTACCCTCTACCCTCTACCCTCTACCCTCTACCCTCAACCCAATACCCTAAACCATCAACCCTATAGTTCCTCAACCCTATACCCTCAATTCTCAACACTCATCTATCTTTTTCCATCCCTCCTCTTCTCTCCTTCTCTCTATCTCACTTCTCCCTCCATATTTCCCTCCATCCATCCATCCCTCCCTCTCTACCCTAATCCTTCAACCCTATACCCTCAACACTTAAATCCTTAAAAACTCAACCCTTAACCTAATGCCCTAAACCATCAATCCTAATCCCTCAACCCTAATCTCTCAACCCTATACCCTCAACCCTTAAACTCTCTACCCTAA
Source organism: Sequoia sempervirens (assembly GCA_007258455.2). Taxonomy (NCBI): domain Eukaryota; kingdom Viridiplantae; phylum Streptophyta; class Pinopsida; order Cupressales; family Cupressaceae; genus Sequoia; species Sequoia sempervirens. The sequence goes on along the minus strand of VDFB02373861.1, from coordinate 21,288 downwards.
ACCCTCAACCCTCAACCCTTAATCCCTCAACCCTAATCCCTTAACCCTTAAACACTACACCCTCAACCCTTAATCCCTCAACCCTCAATCCCTCAACCCTTAATTCCTAATCCCTCAACCCTCAACCCTTAAAGCATAATCCCTCAACCCTCAACCATTAAACCCTAATCCCTCATCCCTAAAACACTTAAACCCTCTACCCTCTACCCTCTACAATATACATTAAACCATAAAACCTCAATTCTCAACCATCTACCCTATACATTGGATCCTCAACCATAATCCCTCAACCATATACCCTAAAATCTATATTCTCAACCCTATACCCTCAAACCTCAACCCTAAACCTCATCCCTTAACTCTTAAACCCTTAAACCCTCAATGCTTAACCCTCAACCCTCTACCCTATACATTTGAGCCTCAACCCTAATCCCTCAAATTTATGCCCTCAATCCATATCCCTCTCTCTCTATCTATCCATCTCACCTCTCTCTCCTACCCTCTCTAATTTTCTCTATATATCCTCTCCCTCTTTCTACATATCTCTCGCTTAATCAATCCCTACCACTCTCTCTCTATCTATCTCCCTCCCACTTCCTCTCCATCACTCCCTCTCTCTCCCTATCTCTCAAGTATCTCCCTCCCACCCCCTCTCTCTTAGGTCTCTCCCTCTGGCACCCTACCTAGGTAACTCTCTCTATCTCTCCCCCCTCTCTCTATCTATCCCTCCCACCCTATCTAGATAAGTCCTTTTCACTCCACCCCCTCTCTCACACTCCCTCTATTTCTCCCTTTCTCTCAAGTCACTCCCTCCCACACCCTCTCCCTCTCTTAGGTCTCTCACTCTCACACTCCCTCTCTCTCACTCCCTCTCTCTCCCACTCCCTCTCACTACCTATCTCTCAAGTCTCTCCTGCTCACTCCCCCTCACACTCTCAAGTCTCTCCCTGGCACCCTACCGACATAACTCTCTCTCTCTCTCTCTCTCTCTCTCTCTCTCTCTCTCTCTCTCTCTCTCTCTCTCTCTCTCTCTCTCTCTCTCTCCCACACACTAGCTAAGTCCCTCTCACTCCAACCCCTTCTCTCCCTGTCCTCTCTCTTAGGTGTCTCCCTTCCTCTCTCTCTCAGTCTCTCTCTCACTGCCTCTCTCTCTCTCTCTCTTAGGTCTCTCCTCCTCTCTCCTCCCACCCTACCTAGACAGCTCTCTCTCTCTCTCTCTCTCTCTCTCTCTCTCTCTCTCTCTCTCTCTCTCTCTCTCTCTCTCTTTTAAAATCCCCCCTCCCTCTAAAGACATACATAAATACATACTTACATACATACAAGCATAAATACAATCTTACATATATACATGCATATAGGCATACATACATACATATAGGCATACATACATACATACATACATAGATTCATACATACATACATACATACAAGCACACATACATACATTTCATACAAGCATACATACATATAAATATACAAATGTATATACATGCATTCAATAGAGTAGCATTTAACAAAAAGTAAGACATAATACAAGGGGGTTATAATGCACTCGCGTTATGTCTTGCACAAATGCAAAAACCATGTCAAAACTAAGAAATAATGCGAGCACATTATAATGCACTTGTGTTATTTCTTGCTTTGGGAATCCCCAAGCCTTGGGCTTGGTATTTTCCTTGGAATACCAACCCAAATGCTTGGAGGGCCTTCCCAACATCCAAAGACGTGTTTGTGCAAATTCTATAATATATCAAATAATCACATTTGTGCTCACTATTAGGTTTGCATGTGTTTCAATGTCGAACAAATCAACACCTAAATAATGTTAGGCTCTCTCTTAGCTATCTAATGATGTAATTTTTTTCACTTTTTGACAATGTTAAACCTTTGATCTATAATTTCTTTTGTTTTTGTGTCTATTTATTGGAAAATACTAGTGTTTGGTGTTTTTTTCATTATAAATTAACCGTTCATCAAAATTTCAAATAAATTACATTTTTAGAAACTAGACTCCATTCTACGCATATTAAAAAAAAAATTAGTTTCCAAAATTTATAAGGATACCACAACCAAAATTCTATTTTTCAGGAAGTTTCCACTTTGAAAATTAGTAAAAAATCAAATATTCATTAAAAAATTATCAGAAAAATTGAGCATAAACTACATACTATTAGCTAATTTCTCATTGAAGCAATTTTAAAAATACTAAAAAAAATTTAACCATGCTAGGGAGCCACAAAAGTTGCTATGTTATGTTTCTTTTGACAAAAAAACACCAATTTCTATGATCCCCTCTTTTGAACCCCTTAATCTCAACCATTTTAAAAAAGAAATAGTAGTTTAGAAAGTAGACTCAGAGGACTATGATCCTTGTTTTTGTTGCATCTCAAAATTTTAAGTGTAACTACCGTCAATTTCACGTCCAAGGTCAGTATTTCCTAATTTCAAAGAAAAAAGTGGCCACTTAAGCCCCCTTTTTGGCCCCCCATATTGTTGCACTTACCCTTTTTGCATTATTGCACAAGTTGTCATCATTGTTGTCAAGCCACCAAAACTAAGTTGTGGAATTTATTTCTAACATTCCAACAGTGGAACCTGTGGGAAACAAAATCTAAGATCTGACACTAGAGGACCCCAGAAGTTGATCAAAGCTCCTGTACAAAGACCCATTCACCAATGGGCGAATGAGTCCTTGTAGATACCTCAAAACCAACTTTTATGAGAAAGTTTGTTGTCTTCTACACTTCCTAGATCTAATGGTAAACTGTTATTTTTGTCTATCAATTTTTAGGGTCTTATATTTTTAATATTAGGGAATATAAGATCATTAGTTTAATCATTCCAAAATATTTCTAATCCACTCCCATCTTCAATATATGTAGATCCTAGTCTGATTGGCTCACCATAAGGGTTGAAAGTCAATATTTCTATCGTATGATCTGCATCTCAATGAAATTTATAAAAATGTGGAAATGGCCCTAGGTTATGGACACTAATCTTAGAGTCACCATATTTTTATGTTTTACTTGGCTTTCCCTATAGATCTAGTTTGGTTACATTTTCCCATCAACTATAGCTTGTTGATATCAACATGTCCTTTTGTTGACATAATACCATCCTATTGATATCATCATGACATCATTCCATTCAAATTCATCCCAATTTATGATGACATCATTCTTATATCATGATGGCATGATGAAAATCATTCTTTATGTGGTTTATATAGATCCAAAGGAGATATATGTGCTTGTACATTCCTTAGTTATTTTTGTAGACCACCTTTTTATCATAGACCATTCCCTAAGTCATTTTGCAACATATTTCTTGGGTGTGTTTTTGATCTTCTACACTCAACCCCATGATCTATTAATGGAAGGAATGCTCTTTCATGACCCAAACCAATGAGAGCATATTTTGGAAAGGACACATTTCTACAAAGGATTAGTTATTATAGTGACTAGAATATGTGTGCCCCCTATAATTGTAAATGTCATATATTTCCATGATTTTCATAGTGTTCATTCATGTTTCCTTCTAATATCTGACCTATTTTTGTTTTTGATTAGAGGTAAAACAGGTTTTGAATGGACCCAAAACCATTAACAACAAGTTTTGAGGGGACCCAAAACCCACACAAAGATGAACAAGTTGCCCAAATAATAGAGTCAAAAACACCCAGCAATAGCACAGGGACTCAACCATCCAATAGCCAACAAGCTGCCTAGAAAAGAACTAAGAATTTATATGAATCTTGAACCCATTGGTTTTGACAGGACCAAAAACCCACTACAACAAGGTTTTGGTAGGGACCTTAAACCCAACTGTATAGATTTTGAAGGGATCCACAACCTTGTACAACCACGTTTTGGCAGGGACCTTAAACCCAAGAAAAATTCCTGCAACAATGCACTAGTCCTTAAAGAAAATTAGCCTTTCCATATCACTGGTAGAAACAACTGAAACATTGATATGAAAATAGAGCCCCGACATCAAAAGAAACTGAGCCCAAAATTCTCTATCCACCTCTATAGGAGAGGTCACCACCAATGCACAAGGCTCTAACAATGTTCCACAAGACCCAGCTATTCTCTCCACTTCTATAGGAGAGAAATCGAAGCTCATCTAGACCACCACAGCCACAACACTCCTTTTCCTTGAGAGTGAGCTCCATAGAGAACAACTTACTTTTCAATATCTCCACCTCCATAGGAGATAATGGAAAGAAGTCAGACAAGCCATCATCCACTCCCTTGTAGCCAATAGACAGGGCTTCATCAGCCCCCAAACAACACTTCCAGGCTTTACCAGTAGCATCCAACTCCATCTCCATAGGAGAAAGGTCACCTCCAGCCACATCCCTCTCCCCCTCAATAGAAGATAGGACCACCTCTATAGGAAAAACTAGGGTAACCCAAAGATACAAAAAATGTAGCACAATGAACAAAGCAATGGAACCAAGATGGAGGGGGACAATATACCCCTCACCACAGAGAAACCTGGGAGTCATTAAATATAACCAAAGAAAAAGAGACCCCCTCAGTATGAAACTCACATACCAAAGAGATTCCAAAGGAATCCAAAACAAAAAAACCTCTCCCAAAAAAACAAAATAAGCAACTGGGTATAGGGAGAGAAGAGAAAAAGAACCACCATATTTCTACCACGGGGATAGAGAAAAAGATGAAACATCTGAATAAGCCCTTAGAGCAACAAACGTTAAGCATACCCAGTCGAGGCAGAGACAACTTCCACACAGCCCATCAGAAAAATGATCAACAACAAAACCCCCTAAGACCCAACCACCAATGACAGGAGCAAGGGAAAAAATGAAATCCCTCTACAACACCAAAGGATCAGCATTTCCCTCAACATCATCCGCAACAGAGTCTCCAAAAAATACAGTTGCACCCAGATTCAAAATGGCCTTCTCCCACAACACAACCAACGAACCAGCACAAGGAAGACCAACGGCTCCCCCAACAACCTCTACCACAACCAACGAGGCCTGGCCAGCATCCAACATGACCTAGATGCCAGAACCTACCCCCAGATCTCCATTGTCCTCCACTGCATCCTCCTCACCATCTGAATCACCTGAGGATTTCAAATCCCCACCACGCATGCTCCTGTCTGCTCTCCCACTCTCCATCATTATATATTCCATCATGAAAAAATTTATTGCAACATACATACTATTTTTTCCAATTTCAATGTCTTAAAAATGTTGTTGCAAGATAGTTTCAAGTGGAAATGCATCCATCATGAGTAAAGGGAGTATGGGAAAGGTTTTTTGGAAACTAGTTGTTTTGTTATACATGTACATCATTTTTTAATTTTTATAGAATGATGGGGAAACTAGTTGGAGAAGGAGAGAGAAGAAAAAAGATTTTAAATAGCTAGGGTTTTGATTCAAATGGAGAAGAAATTATAGTTATATTTTAATGAATTAATTTTTTCCCAAACTTGTAATGAATTCATTATAACATTTGAAGAGAAAATTGTAAAGTGTGTAATTGACATTGAGTGAGTGTATCCATTCATATTATGTTCAAATTTCTAAATATAAATTTGATCAATTTGTCAACCAAAAGATTATAAAAAATATGCAAATATTTTGCAATGTCTATTGACAATAGTGAAGGGAATGTTTAGGTTTATTTATGGATTAATACTTATAATCATTAAATATTTTACAAATTTTATTGTTTCCCAATATGCATTTATAGAATCTAGTTTTCTTATGTTTTCTAAGAAGCATAGTTTTCTATTTGATCTTCATTAAGGTTCCATATGAAGGATTCAATAATTATAAGTTTTTTATGGAATAATGACTATGTGGCCCAAACTAGAATTAGCATTGGTCTACTAAGCTCCATTTCTCATCACCCAACATATTGAACAATTAAATTATAATCACTTTTTTCAACTATGGTGTTAATTCAGTCATGCTTCCATGAATGAAAATATAATCACTTGTAATAGGCGTGGTTACTATTATCTAGCACACTCTCCATGATAATATTTTTTTATTGTATAGAGGTGCAGAGCCTTGCAAATCCAAACTAACAAAATAGGTATATTGTGACACTAATATATTGGGATACATTGTCTAATGAGTATAGTTTGTAGCAAGGCAGTTATTAAATCATTATTTTCTCAATTAGTTTAGCAACTAAAGGAAAACCCCATTGGTCTTGTAGAGCCAAAAGTGAAGGTCTTACCCACCTCAATAATTGGTCCTAATTTTCCTAAGTTAAACATAGGTTTTGTGATATTCTTCCCAATTTTCACATCCCTGGCACTTCAAAGACTATCCGACCTTAGATATTTAGGGTTCACAACTCAAATCATCAATAGAAACCATTCAAATCCTTAAAAGTGTATCAACCCTACTATTTTTTAATATATATTCAAGAAAAACCCATCTATTACAAAAGATAAATAAATTAACTAATCTTAATCCATTCCATGATAATTTCATCCTTAGTGAAACTATAAGATGTTTTAAGGATTAACTAAAACTACTACTAGTATAATGTCTTGAAAATTACAAAATTCATAAAATTCACTTATGCATTCAAAAGAGGTTTCTAATTTTAAGTTAGTTTTTTTAATAAATAACTTTAGAAACTTGTATGGATATTTAAAATATGAAAATTATGAATTTAAATGTACCACTTATTTTATAATGATTCTTAAATGTTTGGATTAATATCTACATCAACTCAATATTGTCTCTTTATTGTCTTGTATACACACAAATATCCTCATTCACCTACATCCATCTACATTAGAGGTCACACACATCATCAACCACTATAATAACATTTTGAAAATATTTCAGTGAAATGATTATGAGAATTTATGTATGAACATGACATTAAAAAAGGAAATGTTAGGATAAAATCCCTAACAAATTTCTAATTCAAACAAAATAATATAAATAAATATTCAATATTTATATCTCATAATCAAGCCCGAGAATCTACCACCTTAATAACCTAAAAATAATATTTAAATGATATAATTTATAGGAAATATGATATTTATATATCGATACCTTAGTTGGTGTAAGGCCTTCATAGGTCTCTTGGGCTTCCATTCCGTCCTTGCCCTAAGAAGTTTTAATCCAATATCTTGCATTCGAAGCAAGTGCATAAATTGTAATGTAGGAGAGGATTTACAAGTGTCTAGAGGCTCATTTGCACATGTACACCAAGTAGAATTTGTCACATCAAAAACTTGTGGACTTGATAATGATTCAATAATATGTGATATTGTGCATTCACGCCTATACTCCAAAGTTATATTGACAAGTTCATTGTCTTGTAGAATAGAGATGGGCATACTCTATAAACATAAACAAAATAATAATATTAGAAAAAAATATTCCCATGAGAAAATGCATAGTATATTTTTTATCCAAATTAGAATAAAGGTTATAATTATACTGTTTAAACATATAACTATATAAGAAAAAATATTTGAGAGAAGTAAATAATCCTATGAAAACAACATTGAGAATGACCTGAAGAAATGAAATTATAGAACACAAATATGTATTTTCATCACAAAAAATACTCAATATTTACCTCTAAAATCCAACTAATATATTTGATGTTGTTGACATGTTGATTTGCATCCAAATCACTCCAACGTGGCTATAAAAATCAAAACAAAACTCATCATAACAGAAGGTAAGGTAGGCATTTTTATTTCATAATATCCTTCTTGAAATTAAATAACTTAAAATATTTTAAAGATTATTAAATTAGGTGCATACTGTGTTATGTTTATTTATGTTAATCTAATTGAAAACAAAACACTAAATGAAACCTTAAACTAAAGAAATTGAAATAAATTTAAACAAACAAAATCTTCAGAACCGTTCCATTTTCTCTATCTACAGTGATTCTTTTGAAGCTTTTGCTCTCAAATTGTGTAAGCTTGGCTTCCTTCAAATGGAAACTTGTAGAACGAGAATGCAAATGAAAATCTATTCTATATGCTAGTGAAGATGAGATTGTTGATACGGATATGGACAGGGGCTGTGATTATGCACAAGGGCTATGAATGAAAGATATCATGATTCTATTGCTATTGCTATGATTCTATGCTATCTATGCTTATGAAAGTACTCTATGAATGCTAATACTACTTGCAATTTGGCTATAGTTTTCCTGCTTAAAATTTCTATATCATTTGAAGCTCTCGGTAGCTGTATTTATAGATTTTTGCAGGCTCCATCCCGGCTGGCAAGAATCTACGGCTGTGAGATTGTCTGGTAAGTTTGAATGGTGAGAGATGGAGAGGTTGAGAAGAAAATGGGAGAGGTTGAGAGGTTGGAGAGAAGGATGGATTCCTGTCTTCAACCCACAGGAACAAGCTTGCACAGAAACAGAGAAATTTAATTTTCTGTTTCAACCGTTTGCTTCCCGGGAGTTGAAGATAAATCCCAAATTAAATAAATAAATAAATTTATTTAATTTATTGCATTTGATTTTTGATTTTTAAAAACTATGGAAGATTTAATTAAATATTTTGAAATATTTAATTGTAATATGACTTTAGAAGAATTTGAAATTTTAGAAGATTTAATTAAATATTTTTGGAAATATTTAATTATAAATAGATTTTTGAAGAATTTTGAAATGATTTTGGAATATTGAATTAGAGGAAATAATTAAATATTTTGGAATATTTAATTGTAAATGATATTTAGAATAAGAATAATATTTTAATCTTTATTTGAATAAGATATTCAAACGAAGATTATCGATAATTAATATAAATAAATCGTAATATTTATTTAATTAATTAAGAAATGAATACGAAAAGATGATTAAATAAACTTATTTATTTAATCAAAATAAAAGAATGAAGAAATATAAATAAATTATTTAAATTTATTTATACGCAGATAGAATTCAAAGATTTTAATTAAATATTAAAAATATTTAATTAATTACCAGACAATATGATGTGACCATTTTAGGTGTATACATTTTGCCCCTCTTTGAAGTGATGTGTTTTATGCATTGCTTCAAAGAATTTTGAATTTTCCCCAAATGTTGACTGTCGAAATAATGATATGTATATGCCCCCGCGAACGATGAATCGATAAGATTTTTAATTTTTGTGAATTTTTTTTATTTTTATGAATTTTTATGAAATTTTCAATTTTTATGATTTTGAAGATGTCAATTCATCGTTCGAAACTAATGATTTGAAGAAATTGACCCGAAGAGATATGAAATGAAAATTTGATGAAGAAATTGCCCCTGCTATGTGAAAATATGATAAAAATGCCCCAATTTTACCATTATATAGGTTAAAAATGTCATTTTCCATGTCATTTTCAATTTTAACCTAGTAAAATTTTCAAATATTGAGCTCTGAGTTGATAATCATGGCACTTCTAGTTTACTTGCACCGTTTCGAGCGTATCCGATGTCATCAGGGGCCAGCGCACTACGGACCTCCGGTATGTGTCTCGTAAATCCCTGTCTATCAAAAATTTTGTTTTTGCGCACGTTTTCAATGTTTTAGTATATAAATTTGAGTTTTAGCACTCTTAACATTTTTCGTAGCACATATGATTCTTTTCGTAGCGCATTCAATATCATAGCACCCTTAAGGTGTATCATAGCGCATTCAAGATGTTTCATAGCGCATACGATATCGTAGCGCCCGTGATAGATTTCGTAGCGCATATGATTTCATAGCGCACTTGATATGTATTGCAGCGCTTTTGACGAATTTTGTAGTGCAAAATATATCATAGCGCATATAATTGATTTTGTAGCGCGGTTAATATGTTTTGTAGTGCAGTTGATTCTATAGCACTGATAATGAATTGTATAGCGCATTTAACCAATTTTGCAGCGCCTTTGATTTTATGTTGTTGTAAATGATAAATTTGTTTCCAAAGTTGTTGGAGAACAAATAGTAGCTGATAAATTTACTTTTAAAGTTGTTAAAAACAAATAGGACAGATAAGTTTTCTCCTAAAGTTGTTAGAAAGAAACTTAATGTTGATTATTTGCGTTCCATGATGATGAAAAACAAATAGTTTGATTGATTCGTTTGCTTCTAAGGTTGTTAAAAACAAACATGATTTTGATATTATTCGCATTTCATAATGATAATGAAAAACAAATAGCTTGATATTCAGTTTTGGATTGATACGTTAGGATGATTTGATATTGATGTTGTTTTGATGATGTATGTGAACAGGAGAGACTAGGTGTTTTGCAGTTATGAGAGACTTTTCCAAGCACATGGTCATTGATTCCACATTTGTTACAGTCAGATAGAGATGTGATTGATGCTTGCGGTTTGACTTCATTACTTGATATGCCCGAGGTTCGCCTCAACAGGGCCCTATTGACAACACTTGCAGAGCGGTGGCATAGCGACACCAACACTTTTCATTTACCGACAGGGGAGATTACAGTGACCCCTGAGGACATATATAGCATCTTACGGATCCCAGTGATGGGAGAGGTAGTTGTTTTCGATAGATGAGAGGTTGGGGGTACTCTTTCTTTGAGACGTATATTCAGAGATGATCAGATTGCCAGATACTTCATCCCATGGGGTGAGATTACAGATACCTATCCACCATTACCAGTTGTGCTTGCAGGATTCATTGGAGGTGTGTTGTGCCCCGACCATAGGTCGAAGGGGTTTGCGATCAGATGGGGTCATGTTTTGGAGAGTATGGTGATGCAGGGGACACGGTATGCATGGGGCACATGTATGCTAGCCCACCTATATGACGAGCTTCATCATATCGTATATGGTAGAGGCCATAGTTTTGTTGTTGGATGCTCATTACTACAGATATGGGCATAGGAGCATTTTGCAGTTTTACGTCCATTGACCCGAGGACATCGACCAGCTGGTCGAGCATATAGATGGAGATATGCGCATATTATTGCTCAGCCTAGACTGGGCAAACTAGTATATTGGCAGCGGCTATTAGATAGTTTTGACACAGTATGCTGGAGGCCATATTTAGATTGTGAGCCATGGCCAGAGGATGCGAGAGAGATGCCTTTTGTATGTACTTCTAGATTTTTGATTGGACGGACTACATGGATCCTGGAGAGATTTCTTGCTGGACGAGTATTGCGACAGTTTGGTCGGATTCAGGGTATGCCTGTAGGTTCAGCCATTTATGCACGGCGACAGCCGGAGCTTGCAGTGTGGGGCCCATGGATCTCTTATGAGGCAGCGGTGGAAAAGTTCACCAGTTTAGGAGCACAGATGTGGGATTACCGGGTGGATGTTCTTGATGCAGGGGCGACACTAGAGTATGTACAGTATGTCCTAGAGCATCCACCACCACGTATGTTTGATCCTGATGAGGCCATTGCTCCTATTATTGCTCAGAGACGTCGACAGAGGGACTCGGAGTTAGGAGATGATGATTCAGAGGACAGTGATGATGAGGAGAGTAGTGGAGATGATGACTCAGATGGAGATGATGGTGGTGATGATAGGGGTGGAGATAGAGGTGGTAGGAGAGGCGGTAGGAGAGGTGGCAGAGGAGGTAGAGGAGGCAGAGGTGGACCACAGATGAGGCACACTGACCCATCCCCTTCCATAGATCCGACTGTAGCAGGTCAGATATCGTCTCTGCAGAGTACAATACAGAGCTTGCAGGCTCAGTTATCATAGGCATAGGCCTTGATTTCACAGTTGCAGGGTCAGGTGACTTCGATTACTGCTGAGAGAGATGCAGCTAGACAGCGGGGTGAGCAGGCCATTGCCTTAGCAGATAGCCTACAGAGAGTAGCAGGTAGCACTTTTCCAGGTGACATGATGAGGGAGGTTACTAGAGCTACACAAGAGGTAGAGTTCTATCAGACTAGATATCATGATTCAGTTCCACCTGAGCAGAGAGAGAGCTACACTCAATCACGATCTACTCATGGTCGCTCTCGTACTACTAGCAGGGGTGTGACACAGCCATTACCTCCTAGAGGGCCACCAGGGACCGGCGGAGCAGGTCCATCAGGTGCAGGTGATACAGGTCCATCAGGGGCAGGTGGTACAGGTCCTAGGCCAGCTCCATCAGAGGATAGCTCTGCCTAGTGCATTGTATATGATTCTTTTATGATATTCTGTTGAAACATTTTGTATACACCGTGAGATGATCACATTTTTGATGAAATTATATCTTTTGTAGTTGACATCCTTGTACATTTTGACATTCATTTTTGAGATATATGAAATGCAGCGATGATTTTACATGATATATGATGTGTATCCATATGATGTGTACTATATGATGGTTTCATGATTTATGATATTTATATACATGATTGTATGAGATGAAGTTTATTTGATGAATGAATGTATATAGTATATGATGTATGTAATGTATGCTTTTTATAATTTTCTAATGCAAAAATGTAAAATGTATGAAATGATGTTTTTGTGAATGTCAAAATATACTCAGTCATGTATTTGAAAAGATATAAACATTTGATTCTTTGCCAGCTTTTTAGAAATCTATAAATGCAAAATGCAGATTCTAACATGAATGCAAATCTATACTAACCATGCAGGACATTCATACAATATTGCCATTTGGAGAGCTTATTTATGCTTTTGTATCATCATAGAGCTTTGAAATGTTGAAAGTTAATACAAGCATCAAAGGGTATGTTAGCACCAGTGATGACCTGAGTATTGCTTTCATGATTTTTAATATAGCAAGTTAATACAAGCATCTAGGTATAATTGAACCAAGATGACCTGAGTATTGCTTGCATAAACAGACAAGAGTTAATCCTTTTCCCATGCAAATTCCGAAATGTCATCCATGATACATAGTAGAGCATGTCTCGCGACCAATTTTCATAGTACTAATGATTTCCTCGCAAATAGCAGACAAAGAAAAATCATACCCCTTCCTTGCTTTTCTAGTTCATTACATCATTGAATTACTCCAGAGATATGATAGAAAATCAAACAACCATTCAAATCTTGCTTAAAATACTTCAAACGTTTATTCAGATTAAGATCATCCAATTTGGTTATCATCATTGATATTCTTACTTCAATAGCTGTTTGGATCATGTTGTTTCGATTTTCATTGGCATCAATATGTTTGTGATCGATTTGATACGACAATGTTTGTTGTGTCTAGTCAAACTGTTATTTGTCTGTTTTTGTAATATTCTAAAAGCTCGTTACCCCTCTCTTGTATGTTTCTGCGTTTTGCCCCCAGTGTAAACACAACCTAAAGATAAAAGATATGTACAAATTTCATCAAGCCATGATGAAACCTAAAGATTCCCACTACATGATATGGATAATGAAAGATATATACAGATGATAGACATGGATGGATGATGCTGAAAGTGAAAATAAGACATAAACTAATAAATGAAGGAGCCCATGTTGATCACAAGTAGCGCTTGTTTACCAAGTTTTCACTACTTGTTTTTATTGCACTTTTTCAAGATTTTTCTGATTTTTTATTTTATTTTTTGAGGACTTTTTATGATTTTTTTGATTTTTTTAGGACTTTTTATGATTTTTTTGATTTTTTCAGGACTTTTTAGACATAGAACTTCTTCAGATGAATACTATTGATTGGCTCTTCAAACAGGTCCCCCTCTGATGTGGATAACTGATATGCTCCAGAACCGTATGCTGCTACGATAGAAAATGGACCAAGCCAATTGGGTTCAAATTTTCCTTTCTTTTCTATGTCTTGCTGATTACGTGGATTTTCTCTCAAAACTAAGTCACCCACTTGAAATGACCGTGTTTTAACTCTGTGATTATAACTACGAGACATGACTTGTTGATAACCTTTCAAGTGATCAGCTGCATGTTGGCATCTTTCATCTAATAGTTCGAGCTCTTGGAGACGAGAAACCCTGTAGTCTTCATCACTTATCAATCCCTTAAGTGAAACCCTAAGCGAAGGTATTTCAACTTCTAATGGTAAAATTGCTTCTGCTCCATAGACTAAAGCATATGGTATAGCTCCTGTTGGTGTGCGAACACTGGTTCTATATGCCCACAAAGCTGGGTTGAGTTGAACATGCCAATCATGTCCAGCATCATTTACTGTCTTCTTCAATATCTTCAAGATGGTTTTGTTAGAAGCTTCTGCTTGACCATTACCCTGTGGATAATAAGGTGTAGAGAACCTATGTTGAATGTGAAATCTTTCACAAAGCTCATCAACATCCTGATTCTTAAAAGGTCTTCCATTATCCGTAACAATAGAATTAGGAATTCCATATCTACAAATAATGTAATTCAGGATAAATGAAGATATCTGTTTACCAGTCACTGTTGTTAGAGGAACAACTTCAATCCATTTTGTAAAATACTCCATAGCTGTGATGATAAATTTATGACCATTTGACGATGAAGGATGTATTTTACCAACAAGATCTAATCCCCACTGAGAAAAAGGCCATGTCAAAATGAAAGGTTGCAGTTCTTGTGTAGGTGCATGAATAAAATTCCCATGGATCTGGCATTTAGAACACTTCTTGACAAAAGTAAAAGAATCTTGCTCCATGGTAGGCCAATAGTATCCCATTCTGACAAGTTTCTTTGCTAAGGTCAAACCACTCGAATGGGTTCCACAAATACCACCGTGAACCTCTTGTAAGGCTTTTTTAGATTCGTCGCGTTCAAGACATCTAAGGAGTGTACCATCAAGACCACATCGATAAAGGATATTGGCAATTAAGGTATAATGGGATGATTGACGAATGAAATTCCATTTTTGGTTGCAGGATAAATCTGAAGGCAAGATGTTATCTTTCAAATAGGTATAAGTCTTGCCATATAAAGGTGAATCTGAACCGGCCAAATGACATATAACTTGGGTTTCAGGATTATCATATGCGGGAGAAAACAATTGTTCCACCAAGAATTCATACTTGGTTTGATCTTCTGATATTTGTAATAAGGAAGCAATGGTAGCCATTGCATCTGCAACTTTATTATCAATCCTTGATATTTGTGAAAATTTAATTGACACAAAATATTTCTTATAATTATCCACCATGTTCTTGTATGGTAGCAACTTATCATCTTTAGTTTGATAATCATCATTAATTTGATTAATGAAAAGTTGTGAATCACCATAAACTTCCAGCTCTGTAATTTGCCATTCCAAAGCTATTTTCAATCCTATGAGTAATGCCTCATATTCAGCTATGTTATTTGTGCAAGGAAACATCAACCGATATGATCGTGAGATGGTATGTCCTTCAGGTGTAACAAAAAGAATCCCTGCCCCTGAGCCATATTGTGTATAAGATCCATCAAAGTACAATGCCCACGGTCTCTGAATTGTTGCTGTAAAGACATCTGCATCAGGAAACTCAATGTGCATTGGATTGTCTTCTTGTAAAGGAGCTTCAGCCAACTGATCTGCAATGACCTATCCTTTAATAGCTTTTCGATCTACATAGTGAATATCAAACTCACTTAAGATCATTACCCATTTTGCAAGTCTTCCTATTAAAGTAGCTCTGCTTAATAGGTATTTCAATGGATCAATCTTTGTTATCAGCTTGACTGTATGAGCCAACATATAATGTCGCCACTTTTGAGAAGCAAACACTACTGCAAGACAAGCTTTTTCAATGAAACTGTAGTATAACTCATGTCTTGTTAAGGTTCTACTGATATAATATATAGCCCTTTCTTTACCTGTAGAGTCTTCTTGTGCTAGCAATGCGCCCAAAGATACTTCTGTTGCTGAAATATAGAGTATGAGTGGCTCTCTTGGAATAGGTGGAATTAAAACTGGTGGATGCATAAGATATTGCTTGATCTGATTGAATGCTGCTTCACATTTGTCATCCCATTTAAATGGAACATTTTTATGCAATAAATGTGTAAATGGCAAGCTTTTATCTGCCAGTTGAGCTATAAACCTTCTAATAGACTGTAATCTTCCTTGCAATGATCTTAATTGACTGATATTTCATGGTGGAGGCATGTCCATTATAGCTTGTACCTTTTCTGGATCAACTTCTATACCCTTTTCTGAAACAATGTACCCTAGGAGTTTTCCAGATGTAACACCAAAGACACATTTCTTTGGATTTAGTCAAACATTGAACTTCTCCATTCTGATAAAGATTTTTGACAAGATTTCCAGGTGTTCATCTCGTGTATGAGATTTGGCAAGTAAATCATCAACATAATCTTCCATGAATGTATGCATCATATCATGAAAAATAGTTGTCATTGCTCTTTGATAAGTAGCTCCAGCATTCTTTAACCCGAATGGCATTACATTCCAGCAATAGGTACCCCAAGGACATGTGAACGTTGTTTTATCTTGATCTTCTGGTGCAATTTTTATCTGGTTGTATCCTGAAAATCCATCCATTAATGAATACATTGCATGGCCAGCAGTTAAGTCAACAATCATGTCTATGTTGGGCAAAGGAAAATCATCTTTAGGGCAAGCTTTATTTAAATCCCTGAAATCTGTACAAACTCTGATCCTTCCATCTGGCTTTGAAATAGGTACAATATTGGAAATCCATTCTGCATAGTCAATAGTTCGAATGAATCCAACATCCAAAAGTTTCTTTAATTCTTCCTTGACTAATAATGCAACATGTGGATGCATCTTTCTGAGCTTTTTCTTTACAGGCTTTGTCCTAGGTTTGATAGATAAATGATGCATTATCAGATTAGGATCTAACCCTGGCATATCAGCATATGACCAAGCAAAGTTAATTTGATTATCCTTCAAGAATTGCATGAATTTCTGGACTTCTTCAACTGTTAATGATGCTGCAATTTGCAAAACTTTTGGCTGCTCTGCTGTACTTATGTTGATTGATTCTGTTGGTTCGATCAAAATAGAAGATCTTTCATGATAATACTTGGGAAGAGTGTCAAGTTTCTCATCCTTCAGTGCCTCAAAAAGGTTTTCACTGTCGGATTCGCTCTTTATTTTTCTCTTGTTTTGATCTATCACTGCCATTTTTCGGTTTTCACCAATAGATCCATCTTTTATTTCATTTATTTTGCAGCTAAGAGACTTGACACTCTCCTTATCAAAATCATGAGTATAAGATTCTTGAATAAAACAATTATTTTCTTCATTTGAGGAACAAAGGAAAGTTATAATGTCTTCATCATTACTGAATGTAGGAATATGGATAGGTGCGTCAATGTCCCAATCTATAAGTTCTGGATAAACTAAGGGCATAGGATCATTAGGTTGGGTAAGGTCTTGAATTGT
Source organism: Sequoia sempervirens (assembly GCA_007258455.2). NCBI lineage: Eukaryota > Viridiplantae > Streptophyta > Pinopsida > Cupressales > Cupressaceae > Sequoia > Sequoia sempervirens. Next base: position 4,028 of record VDFB02373861.1, on the reverse strand, counting down.
CAAAGTCATGATATGGTTATCATCCTCATGATAGACAAGGTCTATGATGGTATTCTCCTGTTGATTGTCAATCTCGTTAGGATCTGATTCTTCCTCACTTGAGTCATGATCGCTTTGTAAAACAAAATCAAGTGGAGACCTTGAGCCTTCTCCTTGTATAAGAACAGGTGCATATTTGTGTATAGTATCAACTTGTTTATCCCTCCAAAATTCATCATTATAAATGGTGTCCCATTCATATTCATTAGAATCAGTATCTGAACTATTTTGCAATTGAAAAACTGATTCATGAGATTTATCTGACACAGATCCTCCTTCATGAATTAATTGTGTCTGCTGTGAAGTAGATTCTTCTTTATCTTTTCCATATCCAAGTCCTGTTTTATCACTTGAATGCTTTGAAATAGGTTGAATTGGTTCCACAATTCCTTCTCTTAGTTTCCCTATAGGACCATTCCCTTCATAGCCCATCTTCTGCATGATAGCATACCCCTTACCATATTGTTCTTTAGGCAACTTAATGTGCAAGAGAGATTCATCTTCATCTTTGTATAGCCAATTTAGGATGTCCCTATCTTCAACTTCTTCTTCAGTGGTATTTGCTCTAATGAATTTTCCATCAAACTTTGTGATTGGCATGGAAGCTTGAGATGTAGAAGCGGTTGCAATCTTTTGATTTGATAAAGTTGGTAACCCATGTGATCTTGGAGAAGGAGGTAAAGTAGAAAGAGATAGTGAATATTCACCTACCCCTTTGTCTTTAAACTTCAGCTTAGTATCAAGATTCTTTGTCAATTCTTGCAATTGGACTTGTAGATTGGAAGAAGAAACAGCAAGAGCTTCTCTATTGTGTGGCACAAAGACATCTTGAGTTACTCTAAGATTTGAACAAGTTTGGGTACTATTGTAATCAGCTTGTATGGTTATTTCTTGTCCATCATATGGAAACTTGATACATTGATGGTATGTTGATGGTACTGCTTGCATATCATGGATCCACGGATGACCCAAAAGTATATTATAAGACAGATCTCGATCTAGAACCTGACAAAATGTATTCTTCACAATAGGTCCCACTCTGATAGGTAGTAATATTAATCCTTTAGAAGATCTTTCTTCATCATCATATGCCTTGATGGTTATCTTCCTTCGTGGATCAATTTCATTTTCTGATATTCCTAAGGCATTTATTAATTTTAAGGTACAAATATTCAAACCGGCTCCTCCATCTATTAAGACACGTCTAATTCGATGTTTATGGATCATGACTTCAAGGTAGAGCGAGGAATTATGTGGATGTGTCATAGAGGCATCATCTTTGTCAGAAAATGAAAGACAAGTGGGGGAAGATAAATGTCTCACCATGGCTTGAAATTTGTTTGCATCTAGATCAGTATCAACAGTTGTGTTTACAAGAGCTTCTTCTAAAATATTCTTGTGTATGGGGGATATTTTGAGAAGTTCAAGAATGGATATTTGAGCTGATGTTTTTCTCAATTGATCAACCAAATTATACTGAGTTGGAGAAGAAATAGTTGTTTTAGATGAACTTCCTTTTAAAACAACCTTTTCTTGACCTCTTGTTGTTACATTAACCTGTTGATATTCTTGTTTTCCTTTTATTTTGATAACATTAATCCGATTATCATCTGTGTGAATGTGACGGATTATATTGTCTTCAACATTATGTATACTTTTGGCTTTGGTATCCGATGTTTCCCCCTTTTGGTAGTTTGGCAAAGGATCTTTGAATGCTTGATGATCATCATTGGTATGATGTCCCTCAATTGTAATGGTACCATTGTCAATTAAATCTTGTACTAGATTTTTCAAAGCTTGACAATTGTTTGTTCTATGACCCTTACATCGATGATAATTGCAATAATACGAGTCATTCCATGATGGTGGTTTAACTCGTGGCTCATAATCTCTTTGTGGTGGTAAGGTGATAACCTTATTATCAAGAAGCTCCTTGAGAGCAGACTCAAGAGATTGACCCAATGCAGTAAAAGTCCGTCGGTTTGAAAAGAATGAAGGTCTAGACGGATTTGATGTTTGGGCATTGCCAAGATTATTATTGAAATTACCACAATTTTGATTGGTATTTTGATTGGTCATGTTCTCTTGCTTGGAAATTTGTCCTTGTTGATTGTTGTTTCCTTGTTGAATTGTATTTCCTTGTGGATTATTTCGTGGAGCACTTGATAGATTGAAAACAGATGGTCTTGTTCGTAAATTATTTGCATCTACTATGCCATCATTAACAACATTTTTGTTTCTATTCCAAAACCTTGTTTTATCGTTATTGTTTTGATTTGATGTACTTGGATTATCAAGTTTTATCACTCCCCTTTTAACCAAGGCCCCTTCAATGGTGATTGCATTTTCAATCAATTTTTCAAAGTTATGAGGACAATGAAGGTTAAGCCTATAGCTTAATTCTGGATCAAGGCTATTGATAAAGATATCCATCTTTTCCTTTTCAGGAATAGGACGAGAATATCGTGCAAATAACCTTCTCCACCTTTGTAAAAATGTAGTAAAGGGTTCTCCTACTTTTTGTTTCACTTTACAAAGATCAAGCATTGTTATTTGATGTTGAATGTTGTAGGAGTATTGTGAGATAAACTGATTTATCAACTCCTCAAAAGTTTTGATAGGTGGAGTGATTTTTGAAAGCCACTCCATGGATTGTACACCTAGACTTCGTGGAAATAATCGCATCAAGTAAGTATCGTCATAGGCGAATTCAAGACTCATGTTTCGAAAATCCCTAACATGGTCAATGGGATCAGTTTTTCCATTATACCTATCATACTTAGGAATTTCACAATGTTTTGGAAATGAGATCATTTGAAGACTCCTATCAAATGGATAAGGAGATATGTCTTCCAAAACATATTTCTTTGTTGTACCTCCTTGCATTTCCTTTATTTGCCCTTGTAATTCTTTTATCTGTTGGTTAAGAGCACTAAAGTCATTAGGAGGAGTTTTAGGATTTTGTTTAATCCCTTCTATGTCAAAGGTGTGAGGCAATTTAGCTCCTTGATTAGCTAATGAAAGAAAATATTTTTCTTTATTACGTTCTAGAATTCTTTCCATAAGAGTATGGAATTGGGGATCTTGTTCTGCTTCTTGAAGCTTTTCTTCTGTTAACTCATCAAGATTAAATGTTTCCTCTTCTTTTTCATTTCGGTCACCCATTTTACTGGTTGTGGTTTCTCCCTCGTCTTTTTCCATTTGTTTTTGAGATCTCGTGAAGACAGGCATAGATTTTGCTCCAAATTCTACTCACTTTTGATCAAAAGAGTGAAATAGTGCAATTTATGTGATATATATGAAAGTCAGGATAGAATGAAGATTCTATGACTTACACAAAATTTCTAATCTTGTAGCTTGTGTTGTTCCCTAAGTGAAAGGATGAAAATCCTGTTAGCGGGAATATAAGCAAAAGATCAAGAAAAGGATGATTTTGCACTTTATGAAATTTTGATCATGGCTTTGTAAAATGATGGATTTTATGATAGATGCCTAATGTATTCTAAGTTCTTTATTGCAAAATTTGATTTGGACGAGTAGAATATTCGATTGCTGGTTGGGGAATATAACTGAAACGGATGCATTGACTATGGTTATGCCTTTGAGAAAGGGCTCTTCTTTGAAAGTAAGCTTGTGAATACAAGGGTTCTATGGCATAATCATCTGAAAAACCTCTAACACAATCATGATACCTATGAAGAAAGGTTCTATATTTAAGTAAAACTTTTTGACTTTGATATAAGAATCGTTGCTTCTTCAATACTTTCTTGTGATTGAGGGGTTTCTTTCGCTTCTTAATCCTTTTGGAAACGGATTTCTTTACAAACTTTGTGGATTTCCAATCTCGTAACATGAGATTGATCAATGTGATAATGAGTGTTTTGGATGATCTTATCTAAATTAATGTAGTGAAAACACATCAAACAAATTTAAAACAATTGTTTTAAGTCCTATGCTAAACATCAAGTGTATAACCAAAATGTTTTTCA